>JAJVSH010000033.1:601060-711857 GCA_021460005.1 Tetramorium alpestre | reverse complement strand
TTAATTATTTTTTATTAATTATTCATATTTATATTTATTTTTAATCCGTGAGAAAAAGACGTCATTATAACGACAATCTTTTACATTTTTTACAAAGTACAGAAAGAAATATAAAAATAGCAATTGTGGAATTTACATTCTACTAATACAGGACGATTCTTAAGCAATGTGGATTTGTCTCGTGTAATTCCAATTGTTATAACCGAATGTATAGCGCGGTTGGTAAGCAGCTGATCGGAAGTGCTTTTCCGGTCGAGTAATCGCACCGGTCGCTCCCGCCGGTCGGAAATTAATAAATACTGGAATTTCCAGCAGCTCCGGTTGGATTAAAGCTCGGCAACGGGAACGATAACCCGACCGAGCAAAAAGGGGGACAAGCGGAAATTGAAGGGGGGGTGTAGTTGGCCGCGAGAGAGTCGGCAGGAAAGGGGATGAAAAAAAGATCGACTTTGCTTCCTAAGAGCATTACGTATCGGCAGGCGCAGTCCGCGCCAGTTAAATTTATAATAAATTCCATCGGCTTTTCCAGCATACTATTTTTTCTTCGCGTACGTATTTGCTGGACTCATCCATATCTACCGTGCATAATACTCGCATAAATCCGTTGTTCAATCATAGAATTGGGAGCTTCAAATTGGTCTTAATCCTACTTATTTTCGCAGTTGCAATTAAAAGTAGTGTTTTTATTCTAATTATACATATACATATATATATAATTAGAATTAAATTATTTAAATATATACATATATGTATAATTAAAATTAGTGTTGCATAATTTCAGTAAATCTCAAAATTCTGATTGTGAGCTTTCTTCAGTATAAATTGAAGAAAGTGTTACACAAACTCCAAAACACGGGTCTGGCTGTTTAAAAATGTAACGTAGAAGAAAAACCGTTGCGCTTTAGCGAGATTTGTCCGAGTCCAGGTTTTTTGAACCGCGATACGACTCTGCCTTTACTGTCGTGACGCGTGCGCGAGTTTGAAAAAAAAGCGACACGGCGCGCAAAAAAGCGATGACAGACAAGTAGCACGGTATTACTTGTGCTGGCACTATGGCACTCGAGGCACATCTCGCTCTGAAGAACCTCCGGACGAGTTAACTTTATTAGAGCTTCTTACACGAGCGTACTCGCGAGTAGAGCGACGCTGATAAAAAGGCAATAGAAGAGGTGGCAGAACGAGCGGGTGACAAAGAAAGGAAAGCAGGAACGAGGCGCGAGGCAAGAGAGGTGTGCTTTCTCACCTACCCCAGGGGCGAGGCTTTCACGTGACGAGTAGTTGGTAACGAATGGCCGTTACCACTCGCGCGAGACAAAAGCTTCGTAAACAAAACAGGCTGCCGCCGCTGGGATGCACGCCCCAGGGGTGATTTCGCCAGCGTTTCGCACGCCATCTCGTCAGTACAATTCCTTATACGTTTCACATTTAACCGCCAACGACTCTCTGATTCGCCCACCCCAAATCCGAGAAGCGTGGATCATTAATCGAAAAGCCGACATCAAAACCGGGTCTGAACACGCGATAGCTATTTTCAGAAGACGTTCTATAAATTGCAAATATTATTCAACTATTTATTCTCGGCGACCGATGAATTTTTCAGTCTTCTCTATCTACATTGTATTTTAATGGCGCTCTCTCTTTCTCTCTCTCTGCCTTCTTTATTAATAGTTTTCAAATTAATCTAGAAAATCAGCCAATTAAGCTCTAAAATGTACATGTGTAACTAAATTGGTCTTTAATTAATTTCGAGTTGAATGTACTTTAATTTAGATGTTTAATTTGAAAGCGAATTAGCGAGAATGTAATTGCAAAGATTACACACTAAGAAAGTCTTATCTCTAAGAAAATTTGGACACACGGATGTTTGCCTTCATTTTGAGCACGCACCATTCCATACAACTGCGAGATGATGTATATCCGGATGTTTATAAGCAACGGTAAAAATACCTACGAGAAAGGCTTCTTTTTATTTACTATTCAATCGTACCGCTGAGTGCATCTCTGCATTTCAAATTAAATGTACTTCTGTTTCGACGGATGAGAGTTACATCGCGGTTGGCGGCGGATTCTCGCTGCGGCTGTATCTTGCCACGAGATTTGTCGAGATGTACTGTGCATTTCTTTTTCTTCTTTTACGTGGGAGTACACGTACTCTGCATCAGGTGTCCCGAAAAGCACGGATGCTTGCGTGCCTGACCTTCTTCCTGCCACTCGGAGTCCCGCCCCCTCCCGGCCTTTTTTTTCCTTTTCTACCTTTTTCTCTCCTTAACCGGTAGTACCTTTCCGCGCCGTTATCTTCACGTTGAAACACTCGTATGTCATGCGGCGTCGTGTAATTAGGCATATGATTCGCAGGACCATTTCTTATTTTTCGAACGCGTGCGTTTTTTCTCGCTCTTTATCATGTTGCTCGGATCATTCATATGATTGTCAGGCGCGATTTGTTCGAGAATTATTTCGAACGGGTTGTTAGATTTATTATCCGTATAAATCCATTTTTTAAACTTCCTGTATCTAAAAAAACATTGAATAAAATCGAATTTTATCCTAAAAGGTAATTCTGGACATTTTACTTATTCAACGTAATTTTCATTATTATTCCAAATTATTTCTATAAATATTTTTTTATAAATAACTAAAAGGCTAGTATACCCGAATTACATTTTATATGATCGTTTTATTTTAAAAACGTTGATTTACGTATCTTTTGCATTTTAATGCTTTCAATAGAAATTTATATTTAAAAACTTTTGTTATAAAAAGGTTTCCTGATATCTGTCAGGTAGAGAGAAAGAAAATAAAAATTATTATTTATTATTTATTCTTTACTGCTGATTTATTTTTGACTGTTAATTAATGAAGATCATTTTTGTTAAGAATATCAAACTATTTTGTTCCAATGATAGAAGATTTAAAAATCGTATTTTTAATTATATATCTTTCAATTTGAGAGATTTTTATTTAGAACATAAAAATTCTATCTTGATATATGAATATTTTTCGAACCGAAAGACAAAATATCGTGCGCAAAGAAAATATAACTACATAAAAGTGTAGTGAGTGTGTATAAAATGCATACAGAACAGATTTTTTTGGAACAAATAGAAATTCAGCTCTTAAATTTTATTTGAGGATTATTTTCGTACACGCGCATGTCTTGGATTTACTTTACCATTTATTAAATTTTCATATGCGTTATTAAAAGTCTCGACGTCGGGGCTATATTGTCGTCGAACAACCATAAGAACCCTTCGCTAACATTCATCATCCTTGACGTGTAGTACAGAAGCACATGTGCCATCAACCTTTTCGTTTCCAGTTGCCCATCTTATCCCTTTCTACCTCTCTTCTCGCGGCAATTCTCAGAATCAAACGAAATCCACTGAGCCGTTTATTTTATTCCCTCTTCCCTATTCCGTCTTTTACAGTTTACCTGTCGTTCCACGAACGATAAGACTTTTAAAAGACGTTGCTTCAGAGAGCTATTTTATAAATTTAAATTTTATTTTACAGCATGTAGAAATGGATAAAACGTTATTTAAACATACAGTCAATTTTTTAAGCTTGATTTTAGGTATTAATACTTAACTAATGACGACGCGACGCGACGCGCCTTATTTTCTCTCGTCCTAAATTTGCCCTATCATTTCTGCAAGAGTGACATCAAAGCTCCGTTGCGTAATGAACTTCGAGATTACGGGAATTCTCTACGGAAAATGTTATCAGAATGTGCGACGATTCTGTTCCAGTAATTAATCTGTTTTAGTAGAATGCATACATTGTTCGGATAATAAAAGACTTGAATAATGCGTATTCGCATAATGGCCATAACTCTGTATTAATACATATTAATACGGCATTGACGTTTACCCGTTATGCATTGATAATTATTGATATTTTCATCGTATGCTGTGTTAAGCTGTGCTACGATACAATAAAATATACTTAATTACAATTACTATTAAATTTCACATATTCACAATTTTCATTTTTGCTTTCGGTATAGATTTTCGGCATATAAATTTAAATCTGGATTGCGGAATAAATTAATTTTTCAGCAATAGAAATATTAAGCTCAAATAATCTTTTGATGACGTTCACAGTTTAACCAATATTCGATATCATATATCTATACATATATCTATGTGATATCAATACTTTCACACGCGCGTAAATAAAAATCTTATTTATATTTTCATTTTATGTAATTCGAGAATTGTTATTTTCCTGAATAAAAAGAAACAAAAACGTGATGTGCATATATTTTCAGTTTATTATACTGATGCATATGCTGCACGATATTCAAGCATCTTAATATACGTGTAGCTTGCTTTAAAGATAGGTGAAGAGGCAGAGTCGAAAAGTGAAGGGTCTCGGTTCATTTTGGAAGAGTATATCCGCGTACTCAGCACCATAAACCTGATTCGGAGCTTATCTCGGGCCCTCGAGGGTGGGCGGCACGTTTTTATGAGATGCGGTTTTTATTAGACGGCATATGTCAGTTCATCCACTTCCGACAGCGTGATGTCGCTTATCACGATCGACGATAATCGGCTTGATAACAACGAAAAAAAATTTGGAGAGAAATTTCAAATCCCTTTCTTTTTTATCTAATATCTAATATTTTTATCTAATATTTTTATCTAATATAATCTAATTTTTTCTATGATAAAAGAGACACGTGACAAGTTTATTCTATATATTGAGTAACTGTCGCCTTCAAAACTGTTACTGAAATATAGCTAGAGAGCGACACCGAATACGAATAATGCGGCACGTGTTATTATCAGCAACGAGATCGCGGCGGTCGACTGTATTGAGCGATAAATCGTTCAATTAGCATCTCGTGCAAATGAGTACTACACACTCTCTCCGAGTCCTCGTTAAATTACCTCGATTACAAATTGCACGCTCGCTATTTGTTCTCACGGCATCCTGATCCGCGCCTACACGTGTTTGCTCGGCGAACTCGTGCTCGCCTCTTTGCATCCGCCGCCACCGCGAGAACAGGTTTCGTCGGTGGGAGACAAGATAGAGAGATGGAGGAAGACGAGGCGGGAGGGCCGACGTGAAAAAAAAAAGCAGAAAAAGCCTGGGCCTCGACAGATGTTATACCGGCGAGATCAACTCGAAGCGACGCGCGATGGAGTTGTCTCGTCTATCCCAATTACCTTTTATCTCGTCAGGTTGCCGAGTGCATCAGTTGCGGCGCGTGTTTCACGGTAACTTTTTATCCTTTTTTCTCCCCCGGCTGATGACACATTGCGCATCGAAACGCTGCCGAAATATATCTCGTGATGTCGTCTTTATCGTATACGTGGATTTCGCGAAAGAATGTCGCGTTGTGTACGCGTATTATTATGACAAACTACTGTGTGCTAAGATCCATCCACTCTACTTTGTATTTCATAGAGGTTTTTATGGATAATATCCAATACTGCGTTTTAGCTTGTTTCTACGATGTTATGTTTGAGTACACCTCTCGCTATCGTGAAAAATTGCGCCTTTATAAAGAAAAATTGCTAGGATATATAAAGCTATGTACAATACAATAATGCTCGTTAACATTCTGTGAGCCGTTCAGAAACATGAAAGGGGCGATGCGCCGAGGGTTAACAATAGACATTCGGTTGCTTTGAGCAATTCACCATGATGGTACAGTAAATCTATTCGTGCACAGATTGCGATAATCATATTTCCTTATAATCCTGAGAGATAGTGGCGCATCGCATTCGACAAATCTGCAGTGGGCGACGACGCCCCGGAGAGGAATGCTCTTCCCGAAAAAAGGATTGTGCACGAGCGCGCCCCAGGAAATCCATTTTTCCAGACGCCCGGACGAGCAAACACGAGAACGCGGCGTACTACGTTCCTACAGAAGACGCGATGCTGTATGCAGCGTATGCCTTCCGGTGAGGAAGATGGTACTTGTTTGCTCTGGGAATCGTACCGGAGAGCCGGTGCATCCGCAGGATCCACTTTCCACGCGCGCGCGTTCCTCTCTTCCCCTTAGATTCGCTTTCCTCCATCTGTGTCCTCCTCATCCGCCTAGATTCAACCTCCTTCCACCTTCAGCTCCTGTCGCTTCGACCACCATTCTCTCGTCGCACCGTGTGTTCCTTTCCGTCTCTGGTTTCAACGACCGCACACACACCCACCCTTTGAGATCCCTCCCCCCCCCGCGGTGCAAGCTCCTCTCATGGATTCGAATAATGTCCAACGTGCATAAGCCGGAATTCATACGCGTGGAAACGTGATCTCGGTTTTCACGACGACGGATCGTTATCTCGTGCAGATGATCCTTTTATTCGATGATTGGGACCTCTTTCACAAACGATTATTATACGATCAAGGCGACATACAGATTTACATTTCCATATAACTGCATGCTGAAATATTTACATCGATTACGGTTTCTCCATTTATTTCTTTCAAATCGACGTTACGTACAATCATTATTTGACGATTGTTATAAACTTATATTTTAATACAATGAAATTTTCACGTGATCCTTAATCTCAAAAATATTGAGTAGGTTTTAACAAATGAGGTTAGATTTCTGCAGAATTGACATCTCGAAATGCGAATTTTTACAAAATTGATATAGCATTTGATTATCCATAAATAATCGTTTTTTTATTTGTTTTTAATTTTTGTAAGATAGACGAAAAATAATTATTTATAACAATTGTGAGGATAAAGATGGACATCGGGTTTAAAGTGGATCTACGATTTTATCTCGGCGCATTAATACGTCGCCAACTTTTCAACGGTTGCGATTGCGTCGAGTTTGAAACGCTTCCGCTTAGTTTCCCCCCTAATCGTACGCCGTTAATCGACTACATTTGCAAGGAACATTCTGCAGCAGAGTAGACGCGCACGTCATGTCTGCGCTAGTCTTCATCCCGGAGTTTCGTTCCTTGGCGCCCTTGTTCCGCCTCTCCGCATCTCTACGGTTACGATACGCTTTTAGCCTCAGTACCAACCCTTTGAGACCTCAAAGTTCAGTCTCACTTGCGCTGTAATAACGAACAATGCTGCTTCTCCCAGGAAGCGCGTACGGAGACGCTGGCATAACGAGCAATTCCAAAGAACACACCGCGCCCCCTCAATTTTGTTGACTCTGCCCCTTACTCGCGATCAGTCCCGAGAGAAACGTTTCAAAACGTTGACTTGAACTCGCGGCTAATTAAGAGATGCTTGGAGTCTGGTGAAAATTTTGCGAATGGAAGAGCACAGTGTTTATAGCAAATTATAACGAATCCATATAATTTTTTATGCAAGATTTATAATCTTATGTTCCTTTGTTTATTTAGTCATTTTTTGCAAGATTTCATTTGATTTCTCTCACCTAGCTTCTCTTTTACTACATATATGCGAGAAGAGGGTAATCGTCATTTTCAATTTTAATAGGGTTGAACTTTCACACGTACAGTTTCACGGTAGAATAAAATTAGAATTATAATGAAGATTATATAAATCAAATTGCGAAATCCAATTTGATGCGATTAAGTGTGATACGATTAAACGCTATTTTGATAAGTTTTTATTTCAAAGTATAATTGTGTTATTTTTGTATGAGAGAAACACACAGATCGGACATTGTAATATTTTATTCACTTTTTTATTCAAACCCATAGAAAAGACATTGGAATTTGCTTGTTTTAATTTAATTTAAAAATTTCTTTTATCTTCTCCAAATTTGCAAAACACACTTTAATCCATATAAATAACAAATATCTGCTATTTTAACTCTATGTTATCTTTTCTATTCTTCTCCCAGTCGCCCAAGTCCCTTTTATCGAGTTAACTGGTTATCTTCTCCGCTCTGGCATGTTCTATTTCGTTTTCGACTGCAGACACTGATGCGCCTGCAGAGAGCTTAATATAATAATGCATAACACACAGAGACAGTGCGCATACACAGCGTGCGCACGTTTAATATCCAGCTGAGAAACAAACAGATGATAGAAATAAATGTGGACGAAAGACTGGAGAGCGCTTTACAATATTATAATGCCGTAAAGAGCATTACAGCAGTACAATATTGTCCAACGAAAGTTATGAAATTTAATACAGTATAATTTCGTTTATTAATGCATCTGCGCAATGACTAGTGTATTTGCAATTGGAAATACAATATACATGTTACGTATATGCTTTATATATGTAACAATATGGAATATCAGTCAATATAATTCATTAATTATTAAAATAATGACAATAGAAAATTATTATTTAACGTTACTAACGTAAATTCTCAAATTGTATGCGCTGTATGATGGATCGTGAGCTCTGGAAACCTGACTCATTTGTTAAGTTTCTCACGTATGTATTTTATTTGATGAAATTTTAATGTCAAGTTAAAAATATAACTGACTCTTATTATCTCATAAAACTCTTATTCAGTTTCTCGATTGTATATATTTGCGAAAGATATTCCTAGTCCGAGGCCAAGGACGATGGAATCGAATAAAACAAAAATATATATATTTTCGGTGTAACATAATGATGAATTCTTTTTGACTACAAAGTACTCTTATATATTTAGTTATATTGTAAAATTATATTTGCATAAGAAGATTCGCTTGGACGGCGAAAAGATTTTCAAGATATATCATATAATGAAGTTATTAAAAATTCTTTTCTAAATCAGGACTGTTTGTCGTTCTTTCTTTATTTAATATTATTAAGCGAAAGCATGTAGATATGTAAAATTTTTAATAAATTGTGAAAAAAACAAGTTGATCATCATTAATCCACGAATTAATCCACGAATTTAGAAAACTTTTAAAAGCTCCTTCTTCGTAATCATGTTCATGTTTCTGATATTCATTATAATTCCGTGAGAAAAAAAATTTACTACAGCTTTTAGTTTGTAAATGTCGAGTAGTTTAATTTAGCTGAGTTTATTAGAGATGCTTTATATCGTTGATTAAAGCTGTACATGCAAGCATTATTTCTTTTGCAGCTTTCCCTCGATAATCTAGCGCGCTCGGCGAAAATGCAACCGGACGTTATCATGTTATTCAAATTAGCCGTCTAGACGATCGTACGGGCCAATTTTCCAGCTTTTCGCGGCGCCAATTAAAACGATTTTCCTACGGTGCTTTCAACGCCGCATCCGGTAGCCAATTGCGGCCAAGCAATTTCCTGCGTGTCTGAGGAGAATTTGGGACACACACAATACACGGTTGTTGGGGACTAGCCAAATGAAAGCGAAGAATTACGATATCGAGTCAAATAGTGTGAATGTATCGAGTTTCCGATTACGCTTTCTTAATTGATTAGATGACGCTTATTTTAATTTGAAAAATAAATAGATTTTTTCATCAAAATGTTTAAGAAATGACAACATGAGAAAACGCTTAAAAATTGAGACAGTCATAAGTAGAAATTTATAAAGATAAAATATAATGAGAATGTAATAAAATGTTTTCGACATTGAGATAATCTTGAAACTCATCATAAAATTGCTGTATTTTCCATGATGAGGATAAAGTACATAATTAATAAATAGATTGCACTGAACGTAATGATTTCGCGGAAATATCTGTTTATCATCATCTTAAATACCCGAGCGCGGAGATTGCTATCTCAGCATTCACGTGGCGTTTGTAGCGATATAGATCGTTCTTTAAAGTTTCCTCGACCCTTTAGAACACGTCCGTCAAAGTCATCAGCTGCACGATCGTATAGCGGCGCGCGTTTCAAACTAGCTCGAAATAATCCGGTGTAATTAGCCAGCGTCGATTAATTATCACGATCTCTATCTTAACAGCCGGACGTTTCCCGTCCATCGCCTTTAATGTCGCTCGTTGGTCCCCGTTAGCAGCAACCGGTGATGTCGCCATTCGGATCAAACGAGCCAACAAAAAGGCACCTCTAACGAACGAATCGTCGCTTGGTTTCTAATCCCGCGGAAATTGATTTCGTTATCTTCCAACGGATTTCGCGTGTCGTTCCGGCGACTATCACCAATCGTCGGGCGAGAACGAGATACGACCGAGATCTCTCGCAGCTTCGATTTCGCCCTTCTGAAAAAGATTTCGCCCTCTGATTTTCTCCTCGAGAAAATTTGGGAATTTTATCTTATAATGTTCGGACTTGCGTCGTTTCTTTAGATACGTGCACGTGTACTCGGCAGTCAGGATTAAGGTAAAATTTTCATTGTTTGCATTTTCACGGAGTGATGTAATAAAATACGTCGCGAACGATCGGAAGTAATCACGTTTATCCGGAGGATTGTTTGCGCACGCCGATGGGCGTAAGCATTGCAGCTATGGCGGAAATTTCGTATTCTAGTATGTTTACTGGATTTATTCATTTTCTTTTATTATTACTATGTGTTGAGGGAAAATGCGAACCTGCGTTCACGGCACGAATATAATTCTTCCAGTTATTAATTTCGACGATAACGATAAACTTTGTAAACCTATTCTTTCCTATCTCTTGGCAATTCTTTATGGAGAGTATTTCATCTTTCGCGCTCTTATTCTTCTACATTTGATGTAATATATACCGATGATTTAAACCTATAATACATATGTGTCAATAGGTACGGGAAAATAAATGCCTTATATATCGAAAGATATGACATTTCTTCTTTTTAACCCCCTTCTCTCTCCAAGTCACAGAATGACGCTCTTATTCTGAGATATTGATATCCATCCATGTAGACACATCATTTTTCCTTACTGAAACAGCCAGTAATTCTCGAAACCGAATTTTAACAAGAATTAGGAAGTTGTTGAAATTATTTCTAGTTGAAATATTTCATTTACGCTTTTCTGACGTAATTACTTTTGATGTAATTATGCGGGGAAACGATCATTTCGCTATGAAATCATTTTCGCCGTAGCACGTCGTTCTTCTTGCTTGACGTGCGGAAAGAACGGCCGTGACGGCGACGCGATAAATAATCCGTTCCCGTACTTGCGCCTTTGTCACCAGGTGACAATCGCTCGCGATATCACCTTTTCGCAATTGCCATACTTGTTTTTTCTTCTCTCCCTCCCTCGGGATTCGATCGCGCTCAATTCCATTTCGGTGGCGACAAAGACGATTCGTCAAAAAAAAAAGAGGTGAAGGAGAAAAGGAAAGGACCGAGCGGTCGATCCGCCCGCGCCCGAGCGAATGACGAGTGCGCCTTTATCGGGCCGCATTTATCACGAGTGGTTCTCATGTGCACGAGTCGTGCGGTAGCGTCCGTGGGTGGTGGAAGAAAAAAATACGGGAGTATGGGTGGACGGGAAGAAGATAGGAAGGAGGAGAACGTCCTCTCTCTCCCTCTCTCTCCCCCCTCCCCACGGGAGAGAATCTCGGGGAAGATAATCGCGAAGTTTGAATACGATTCTCCCTGCGGCTACGACCCGGTCGAGGATATCCGTGAGATATTACAGGCGTCGTTTGTTCGAGGGTTGCTATCCCTCTCGGCAATTTTCCTTAGCCCGTACTACCGGCTTTTTCCTCCCTACCGTTCTTTCGCGGGCCGTTCTTTCAGCATCTCCATCCCTTCATCACTTCGGCTCGTTTCTCCGAGGGTAAACTAATCTCCGGGCATCATGCGCTATATCGCTTCGCTTTCCAAAGAGATTTAATTTGTTTAAAGGTTTATCGCGGGAATTGAAAGTTGGTCACGGTGTATTGCGAATACTTTCGCAGCAATCTCTTAAAAGAGAGGGAGATTCTGATACTAGTAATGATCTTAAATAAAATTGTATCATTGAAAGGTTTGTGCAAACTTTATGGTATTAAATTATTTCAAAGATGAGAGAAAGCTCCGCTATCTGAATCGAATAATTTGAAATGTACACAGATTTAAATATGAATATTGAGAGAAATCTATATAACATATTTGCGTTACATTACCTCAACATTACCTTTTGTATAATGATAATATGAGCAATAATAAATATCTTTATATATTCGACAGTAATATGTATATTTCGCACTCTCAAAAAAATGTTTGCGATAATCAGAAAATTAGTAGCGTTCCATAACAACGATTTTTAATCTCGGAGCGGCGATGTTTCGGAGAAGATAATCGGGAAGTTTGAATACGACTCGCCGGCGGCTGTAAGGTAGTCGAGGATATTCCTGAGATATTACAAGCATCGTTTGTTCCGGGGAGCCCTCCGCCTACGCTGCACTCTTTCACAATTTTCATTTTTAGTCTCATCGTGCCTCTTTGCCTTCATTTTTCTTTCTCTATTTCGTGCTTTCTTTCCTTCTTTTTATGTCTCTTTATTCTCTGTCTCTTTACGTATCTTTTTCTAACAAGATTCGCTCAAATGATCACGAAAACGATTAAGATCCACAATTCTGCGAGAGCAGACGCGACAGCGAGAAATATCCCACGAGCAGAAAGAAAGAAGGAGAGATCAAGGAAATACGGACAGGATGAGGAAGGATAAGTGGCCTCGGGAAAACGGAGCGTGAAGGAAGCGTCCCGAAGCTCTCTCTCTCTCTCTCCAACATTTCCGCTCTCACCGTTGCCGGATGGAGGATATCCCGCGAAGGCTGCAGTTTATTCTCGCTAATATTTAATCGTAGGACTTTCTGGCAATCCAGTATTCCGGTACGAGTCAGGCAATGTGTCTTTACATATGTGCGAGTTATGTAAATGCATCGGTTGACCTCCGCCGTGCTCTGTTTGCACTTCCCTCTTCACGATGGTACGCCCGACTTCCCTTCACCTACCTTATGCACCTTCTGCGCCTGATAGGTAATTCCTAGAATCCTTTAATCTATACGTATGCTCCGCATACACGAGACAACTTCTCCCTCTGTTCCTTAAACAGTGACGAGTTGCCTCGCACAAACTCCTAATCTATCTATAGTGAGCGTGAGTAATTATTTTGCCTTTCTCATTGTAACGGCTTAGATGAGGCTTGTGGTACCTCGGGCGAATGCAGCTGACGCTTTAAATCAACGTCTTTCAGTCAGTTGCATCGCAACATTTAATGTACGCGCGAGACGAGATAGCGATCCTAATCTTTATACCTCTCTCGAAAATTACTATTTTATATATGTAATATTTTCATATTGCATTAAATTATTATTATAAGATTTTTTTTAAGTAAAATTAGTTAAAACGCGTGGAACTAGACAACTTAGTGTGATAAAATTAATGGTTATAATCATTTTTTCTGTATTTATCTGTAAATCTTTACGAGTCTCAATTTTCATGAACGCTCTCTACATCGATTTTCCAAATATTTGCGCACAGGGCATACTGATAAGTACGTAATGACGTTCGTATCTCGAATTGACGCGTCTATGAATTCTAATTGCGCTAACGACACTCGTGCGATGGAGAAAGTTTCTGGTGGAAAATTATTCTCGCTAGAGATAAAACCGATTTCGGGAAGCCAGAAGTCACGTCCGGCAAGGAAA
Source organism: Tetramorium alpestre (assembly GCA_021460005.1). Taxonomy (NCBI): domain Eukaryota; kingdom Metazoa; phylum Arthropoda; class Insecta; order Hymenoptera; family Formicidae; genus Tetramorium; species Tetramorium alpestre. Next base: position 698,459 of record JAJVSH010000033.1, on the reverse strand, counting down.
AGTCCGAGGGCACCGCCGTAAAAGTGGCTCTCCAGGCTGTGATAAGAGAAAATTATCGAACTTCTCGAAGTTATGGCATAATGTAGAATCTCGAACTCCGACCTTTTCGGCTATTCTTTCAGTGACCGCTATTGGGTGGAAAATGAAAGATGAGTCTGTAATCAAAAATACGGTCCGAGCTCCCATTTCGGAAATTTCGATATTAAAAATTGCTACCGTGTCTGGAGAATGATAAATGGTGAAATGTCGCGGAAAGTATCTTCTAACTCGGTATGCGAATACGATAGCGAACCGATAACAGCTGCTTGACGGAAGTTGAAAATCAAAGGTGGCAATAAACCGGAAACTCGATACTTTGGATTCCACAGCGGATTCGGCTTTATGGAGAGGATATTATACCCGTACAATTCTGTTATTGCGGATGATAAAATTTTCTTCGGGCATACTTATGTCGTATTATATTGTCTATTTAATGACTGAACCTTCTAAACTGTTTCCACGATAAAATTTTATATCCCTGGTATAAAATATAGTAACTGAATTAATTATCGTCGATTAATTGTACTTCATGTCAAATTCTAAATCAATTACGTTGTCAAGATGTAAAAAGAATAAGCGATCGATTCATTTTGCGAAAAAAGAAAAATGGGAAAACAACAATATGTGCTGGCGACTTTTCATACTTATACTTAATATCGATCTGTAACGCGCTCGCACACCTGTCGTCTGATTTTCAGGCAGTAACCTGACGGCGCGAGCGCAATCAGCATCGATTCACGCCCGGCGATTCGATTAATTCGGGCGCCGAAGAAACAAAGCCGCGTAATAAACAAAGAAACCCGACCTCGAGCCGGGCCGGCGCGGCGCGGCGCGAGGCGGCGCGTGCGATTTCCACGGGATTGCATTGTGCGGTTTATATCCGAGGGCGTATATCTCACCGGCTGGTTATTCCACGTCGCTGATCATTGTTGCCGTTGTCGCCTGATCATTGTGTGCGGCAAAGTATCGCCGCACCGTTCGCGCTCTATCCAACCCGAAGCTCTCGTTTACGTCGACGCGTAATTAAACTCAGCTCTCTGTGTGATTCGCTCCTAAACCAGTAAATCGTACGGAATCTTTTTTTTTTTTTTTTTAAAGAGCATCAATATGATCAAAGTTCTTCCGCGTGTTAGAAGTCTTTCCTGAGACGCGGAATTGAAATAAGCGAACACATTCCTCCCGCGAGGAAATTAGGGCAGCTTTGTTCTATTTTCGACGGTCAGCTATTTTTTCGTTAGTGTTTCTCAACTTGTATTTAGGACAACGTTATAAGAATAACAAGGCGAAAAATAATGCCAAGGCTGAAAGAGAGACTTTATACGTTTCATACGATTGCATAATTCTTATCAAAATCTCTATATCATTTCGCGAGAAATACTCTCCGTTATCTCTCACAGTTTATTCAGAACGTATCGCTGTAGTAACCAATTAAATAATTTTACGGACTGCGTGCTTATCCCGTAGGATTGTATAGCATCCGAATAAATTTTGCGGCGACCCTTCTCATTTCCTACGTTTCCGTCTGTTTATCTCCACCCAGTTGCCAGCTGGCCGCTTCCTCGTGCAAGTAAAATATTAATACGTTATACCGCGGCCGCGCGAACGGCGCCGTTTAATTTGCCCGAATCGTTTCACGCCTCGCTTCCTCCTCTTCCTTCTCCCGCGTTTCTCGCGCCCGCGCTCGTTCCAACTGTAGAAACTCTAGAAATGACGAATTTTACGCCGCCTGCCGCGGTGGTGCGCGTGCATTCCGCATGAGGGATGCCGACGGATCACGGAATCGGATGAAAGGCGAAGCGGGATTAACGAGATTCCCAGTCTCTTTCGCGAGGAACGAGGAAGAACGTCGGCGGTGCACAGTAATCGAGAGATCCTTAATAAAGCAGATGGAGCGAGTAATCGTGCTATTTCTCTTTCGAGCCGCAGTACGGGTGACGATATCGCTATGTCTGTCATCTCCACCATTATCTTCTTCCGTATTTCCATATCCACTCTTTTCCCTCCGGTAATTTTAGATCACAGGCGTCCGACATTCCGATTGAGAGAGACAATCAGCCGGAGGCTGCAAGACAATGGCTCCCTTCAATATTAGCTGTCTCGTAATCTATATTCCATGATTGCGGAGAAACCTTATAGTTCTCCGCGACGCGGATTCTTAATTTCCGGCTTGTTTGATATGGAATCCTGTCCCGGAATACAATGATATCTAATATTACTAGTATTACTGCCTCCTACGAGTCGTGAGATTGTCACTCCTTTTTCAACTTTGGTCTTTCCTTTTTTTTTTTTTTTCTTTACGCAACTCGAGAATTTATTTTTATCAATCAATACTACGTTACGTAGGATAGATTATAATGAATATCGCTGCTGAAAATTTTAAAACGTATGATGCTTACGTGGTGAAATTCCACAAAATATCTTTGTTGTTTCGAAGTAGTTTCAAATTACGACTTTATTTCCAATTACGCTGAAATGAGACGTAAGTTTACGCGAGTTTACTTACAGAAGCACAGCGATCGTTTAGGCGGACGATAAATTCTCGGCGATTAATTTCGCGCTTTTCTCTCGATCCATTCGTTCCGCACCACTCGTAAAAAAGGATACTTTCGGTGCGCTATTCACTTGATTCTGCTGTCTGCGATAAACCGGCCAAGTGCCTTGCTTTTCTCGACAATAGTGTTCGCACACCAGTGAGGGAATGTCTCGATCTTTAAAAGGATGCCTAAACGCATTAACGAAGTGCACGTACGGCATTATTTTATTGCTGCCGTCTGAAATGTATGTAGCAATAATAAACTATACGACGTCTATTATTTTAATCATGAATCATAATTACATTTAAATAAGCATTACTACATTTCTTTTATTGCATAACTTTTTCTAGAGTTCAACGAATGTAAAAGTAATAATTATATCAATTTTTCTTATTAAGTATATCATATTACTCATTTATATTTTGTATGTGCATATAAAAATAAAGTAGAATTTAATTTAATTTAAAATTAAATACAATTACATTCTAAAATGATTATTGTTTTAAAGCTTTTTTTCCATTTATATCTACACTAATATTTTTTCTGAACTTTAATTGGAAATATGGAGATATTGTGATATTGTATATCAAAATGATATCATCAAATTTTCCTGCAAGAAAGATTTCACTTCGGATTTGTCAAACAATCAGTATTTACATAAATTCGTCATTTTATTCTCATTTACACATGATTTTGCGATACGAATATTATAATACGAATATTATGAATATTATATAATCTGCTGTCACTGTTCCAATTTTTATCTAAAGTAGCACGATCCATGTCAGTCACCAGACAGATTCCACAAATACACTCCGTTTAATATTTAATAACGTCCGCCATTGAAAATTTAATTATACTGTCGTCTACAGTTGCATTCATCCGGTTTGAGAGAGCCACTGTAGTTGAAACGGAAGCAAAATAATTCCAAAGAGAACTTTCAACTTTTATAATTAATTACGACTTGTTTTATTAAAGATAATGTATGATTTTTTAATGCATGCGATCCGCCTTGTAGTATCTCAAGTATTTCAATTCACTTTTAATCGAATAATAGATATTTAAAAACCGATCTTATTACACCAAAGTTACTACGAAGTTTAAAAACTATTTTTAACTATTGTAAAATTTATTACGATGTTGCAACAATTTAATTTTCCTTTAATAGTTATGAAAACCGTTAAAATAACGTTTCCTTCTTTTTTTACTAAAAATTTTAATTATTTTTGTTTTGCAATTTCAAAATTAAAACATTTTTTTCTTCAAATTTTAATGGCTCGATTTTTTCGTGATAAGAAGCTCGAAGATAAAAGACTCTCGAAAAGATTGATATGAAAGGATTCTTTTCGATTTGTTTCTATCGTTATCATTCTATTGCTGTATGAGGAGATGGATAAAGGATGGAAACAATCTTTTTTATTCGTATGCAGAATGCATGCTGGTGCAATGTACATCGGAATCTCATGAGACATCGAATTTCCTGATCTTATCGATAGAAAGAGTACTCGATAAACGATGGGGAAAAAGAAGAGATGAAACATCGAACTGAGAAGTCACGTTGAGGCGCAGTGACCTGCGTTCGCAAAAAACGTCACAGAAAATATAAAAAAATATAAGTAAAGCGTGAAAAATTGTATACGACCGGTAAACTAAATGTTATTTTTTCTAGTGATAGTATTGGACTATCAGTGTTATTTTCATGCTTATTTTAGAGGATCTACTACACCACGAAATATACAATTGCGCGTATTCCGATAATTGTCGAAAAAATATCGCAAATACTATTATATGCTCAATATTCATATACATTGTATTTATCAAAATTGCTTTGCAACACACTTTATCTCAATCCTGCACAGGCGAATAATTTAACATTATTAATGTGGCATATTTAATTGATTGCTTGAGCTTTTCAGAATCGATTTATATTTAAAAAATACAGAAAATTTTGAAAATTTCGAATTTGAGCAAATACATAATAAGATTTAAAAGTTTTCAACCTAAAGATATAAAAAAAAATATAAAAAAGAAACAACTGTTTTTATATTTTCGATTTAATATAATATGTCCCTTTATTTCAATACATTTTTTGGAACGATGAATTAATTTAATTTGTTAATAGTACAGAAAAATTAATTCTTTTTTTTTTAAATATACCAGAGCCAAATAAAAATATAAAAAAATTACATTGAAAAAATAAAAATAAATTTTATTTTATTATTTTTTTATATTTTTGGGGCAAAATTTTTAAATATCTCTCTCTCTCTCTCTCTCTCTCTCTCTCTCTCTCTCTCTATCTATCTATCTATCTATCTATCTATCTATCTATCTATCTATCTATCTGTCTATCTATCTGTCTATCTATCTATCTATCTAATTTGAGCTTACGGCATTGTCACAAGTTAAGCAATCGCTAGGCTATCTTTTTCTATATTTTTCTATGTTTATGAAAAATTTGCACCGACATATTGCTCACATATTACGTATCTCAGAAAAACTAGGATTTTGTCTTCTAAAATTAGCCATCATCTTCTTACCGGCTTTCCATCAGTGTATCATCAATCAGTTGATCCTATATGCAGTGTAAATATTGGTTTATAGCTCCGGATTAGCATTGCCAGAGCCGGTCGCGTTGGCAGAGATTCTTCGCAAATCAATTTCACCGCGAGAGAATAATCGTAGCTGTTTCGCGAGATAACTCACGGAACAGGAGGGCGCGTTCTCCTGCGCTTAACAAAACAGGAGGACGTCATCCAATATCGACAAGAGTTCCGCGCGCCATCGTAATTTCGCCATAGCGATACGCAAATACGCTCGAGGCTGCGCGCGTCCCGAGTTCATCTCTAGGTTTTCACTGAAAAGGAAGCAGCCGCGAGTCACGTCGGAAATGAGTGCCCAATGACCCGACGCGAATGCATGACGCTTTTTGCAATGACAATGACAGCGTATGGATCCCTGCACATTTCGATTTTTCCTGACAATAGATCTGAAGAAATAGAAAGAAATGAGAGTGAAGAGCACCGTGTTTTAGCATTCTCGAGCTTCGAGGGCAGATTCCTTGCTGATCCACCTACGTCGTATTTATTCGGAAAATTCTTTTTTGTAAAGCGAACAGAATTGCTCGGAGCAAACTTTGCACTTTGCTACTCATTGTGTACGACAACATATTCCGCGCATATTCCGCATGCAAAATTAAACGCGAATATTTAGACCGGAGATAAATAAGAAAAATAATGTGTGTGAACAACATTTTTTACAAAAATAAAATATATTAGCTATTTTCTGTTTAAATACAATTTTTTAGTATTTTTAGTATTTAATAGAAATATATATAGAGAGATTGGTTTTCTTCATTTACTCTGTCTATTCAAATTTTGTTTTATTTGTGGAAGCAGAAATAAATATAATAATTAAAAAAAAACGAGTCCACCGATAGAATTTTAATGACAATTGCATCGATCGAGAGATTATACACATCCGAGCTCAATGCTATTTTTAAGCTTTTTCAACTAGCTAGCTTAAATATGTTATCGTTCAATTTTCATGGTTTTTTGCGAGGACATCACAAATCTGCTCTGCAGTATTGAAAAAAAAAACAACAAAATTCTATATAAAAAAAGTGCCGATTAAATAAGGATAGTAAATTTTATTGTTGAAAAAACTGTTTAAAATAATACAATGAATAATATTAGCACGTCTATCCAGCGAATTTTGTATGTCTTATCGTATGTAAGAGAATTTTCGTTATCATCGGCATACTATGCATCAGCATCAGTGATAAAATACTATGTAATGATAATTAAATAAGACTACATCTTTATGTTAAATTTATGTTAAATTGCGCACTTATTATTTTACATTGATATTTATATCATTAAAAATTTTATATTAAATGGCATTTATTTTTTATAGATATTAAAAAAATTGATAACGATCATTAGATACCATTGAAAAGTTAGGCACTAGTCATAAATGATGACCATATGATAATAATTAACATATTAAAATATTAATCCTTACAGAATTCTTATTTGAAATTTTGATACCGTATAATTGATTATAATTATCTATTAATTAAATATAATTAATTATAAAAATTAAAAGTTAATAGTTGCAATCAAACCTCTCCAAGAAGAAATTACTAATGTCAAACCTGTTAGAAAATTATATTTTATCTCGAATATTTTATCTCTAATAAGAGGATTGTTCCGCATAAAGCTACGCGTAAAGAATGCGTTGCCTTCTCAAAATTCGCCGTAAACAATTTTCATAACGGATACAAGAAATTTCTCGAGGGTAAGCTCATGCCACTCTTCCTTCTGCTGTCGAAACCATATCTTCTTACAAGATGATGATGAAACGCTAGCTTGCGCGATCGTTATTATCGACTGTCCATCCGTCATCCCTTCGGAAACCACTCTCGAGACACTTGGAGATCGGACTTGATACTGTTGGTGTCAAACAGTGAACCAAGTTACACTATGTCGACGAGGACGTGATTCGTTCTTCTTTCTGTTCATCGCGACTGCGGTATCGAATTCGCGCAATGGTTAAGCTTCGTTGAATTAAGGCGAAAACGTGGAGTGCATCCCTCAGACTTGGGACGCCGGGGCGCTTTGAAGATCGCGTTACAGGGTGCATTGTTTATTCCCCGCGACTCGTGAAAGCGACAAATTGCTCTTTACGTGCGCGTCTGCCGCGCCTCGCAGCAGACCGTTGTGCATTCGCGCTCGCGAGCGAAGCAAAGTTTGTTGTCCCTTTTCTCAAGAAGAATACGCATATATCGTATGCTGCGAGCGAGGCGAGTTGCGGAAACATAAACGCATCGTCGTTAAATCTCATTTTCTGTACATTTTCTGTTCTCATGTTGTAATGCAATTATGATGAAACAGTAGATATATTATTCTTAAGAAGATTAATTAATGGATAGAGCTCTTGATGACCAGTTTTTTCGAAAACGAAAAAAAACCTAATGCGAAATCGATGCGCATTTTAATTTCTTTTTATGAAAGTGTCAAGCGTGTCCAAGACGAACATTTCAGAAGATCGCTTCACGCGCACAACTTCAGATATCATTTCTAATCGATGGTAATCATTGAAGACGGAACCGGTTCGCTGCAAGAATGATTCGGGTATGATCATTCTAAACAATTCGCGGCTCCTTTGCAACACACGCGACATGGACTCAAATCCAATTAACGTCGTCTAATGTGCATCGTCGACCGCTGACTTCGTGACTACACAGCCGACTTGTTTCTAAAGCGTGTGTGCATGCGAATTTGTATCGCACATCCGAAACTTCGTCGGCCGTATTTATTGCAGTTGCGAGCTATACGACCCAGCACTCCTCCCGGCGATAACGCAAGATCCAACCCAGCGCGACGCGATGCGGAGGCTGCGTCGTCCTCGTACCCTTTGGCGGGTCGTCTCGTTATGAGATTCGAGATTTAATTGGCGGATATACACTGCAGCAATCAGTCTACATGCCTTGTCGATGCACCTTTCCGAGACGCGAGTACATTCGTACAACTTCATAATGAGAACGTTTTCGATGAGGAAAAATATATTCCTAACAACGACGCGATTTAATTTATTATCTAAAATGCTTTATTAAAAATATAATCCCTAAATGTCTTTCTTAAATCTAAAGAGGTCGAAAATTATTAGAATTGAATGGTTTTCTAGATTCTAGACAATTTTTTATTTTTTTAGTAAATTTTTTTTAAATTATTGTGGATTATAAATGAAAATATATGTATTTTTAAGATTTCTAATTTAGTAATATGAACTATATTATAAACGTAACGTACAATAAATGTGTAATATATAAATGGAAGAAATATTTTGATCACATTTTATTTTGAATATATTACCGTATAATTTAATTAATGAGAAGAAATTAAATTATTCTCTACTTTTAAACTTGTTCTATATTTCTTCTTTTCCGAGTATATTTTTAAAAATTTAAAATGTTTTTATATATACATGATAAATTAAAAGTCGTATTCCTTATATTTTGAAGTCTATAACAAACAGAAAGAATAAGACCGTCCAAAATGTTTTTTAATTAAAAAGAGAGCAAATTCTCATTTCGTGAGATGGGAGAGTTGGTAAGACCTCTGAACTTTGCCGACAAACTTTTACGGCTTCTCGAAACAGCGCAGAATAATTGTAGAACACACCAAAAGTGCGTGAGAAAGACGGTCAAGAAGAGAGAAGGGAAGACAGAGAGAAAGGAGTGCCAAGAACAGAGGCTAGGGGGTGTGAAGAGAAGGCTGAGGGTAAAATTTCGTTGACGATTTATTACGTCGGCTGCCAACTCGGAGCGGGGGTGCCCACGTAACGAGTTTATTAAATATTTCATCCGGGCCGGAGAAGAGAAAGTCGAAGCGATGCTGGAACGAGGATGAAGTGGCGGTAGGTAGCAAAGCGAGAGAGAACGGAGCTGTACAAAAGGACACCCTTTTTATAATTCGCCGCTACGTAACAACCCTTTACGCGACGTGACGGAAAACGCACGCGTAACGCCGACGTGATTGCGAGCTCAAGCCCTTTTGCGCGCACCCTGCACCCTTCTCCCCCGCAGCTCTCACGACGACTACACAGCGAGTTTAATAAACGCTACGTGCAACTACGATATTTCAGCGGATATCGAATCGGTCGATAATCCGATAATTGAAGGCTGTAAGGTTGGGCGAGATTTTAAGGTCGAGGTGACAGAGACAATATTTTCGGTAGCGAACAGAAAATAGAGAAGGTCGATTGTAATGAATTATAGTTATCAATTGTTTTGCATTTCTTAGAAATTTCTTAGAAAATCTAAGAGAAGGTATTCCGGTGTGGTGGTGTGTTAACCTTCTGAATTATTTCCTGAATTATTTAATTAAATTAGATTATAAACATTATAAACATTATAATCTAATTTAATTAAATAATTCACGAAATAAGAAGGTTAACACACCATCGGAATACCTTCTCTTAGATTTTCTAAGAAATTTTTAACACGCGATGTGTGTGCGTGATCTGTCGGCATGATAGAATTCTTATTCCTAGTACAAAGGAGAGGGAATCATCCGCGTTGTACGGAAGATCTAATTTTAGATAAGAGCAGAGAGAGAGAGCAGTAACAACTAGATTTACGAGTACGCTATTTACCTTATGCTCATTCTTTCGCGCGGCTTACGCGACATTATTTTCTCGAAATTAACAGATTGCGAACTCATCTTCGATCTTGCTCCGAGCCAAAAGCCTGTTAAGCTCTTACATGCGTTACAACTGAAATTTCTAAGTCTGACAAAACCTCTTTTCATTAAATTCAACGTGTGGAAACGCTTTGTCCTGTTTAGGAAGATTTCCGATGTTATTACAGTGTAACAAACGTAATCTTCACGTGATACGGCAGCTGTAGTATGAATATATTCCATCCCCTTTAAGTTGAGATTGTACATATTTCGGGTCTCTATCAGAGTTTTTTTATAGAAATCTAGAAATATTGAAAATAAAAAAAGCTTCCAAATGTAGTAAAAAAGAAATACTATAAAATTTAGACTTTGCAAATATATTTCTCTGCCCTTCGTTCGATACTAATTCTTTATTTCTTTTTAAATGTAAATAATAAATAAAAGTAATATACATGTATGCAACATGAGTTTTTTAAGTAAATAATTTATTCAAATTCGGATTTATTCGGGATGCATTCGCTGCATCAGTGCAAGAATATCGATAGAATCTCCGGTGGATGTTGCACAAAGCAGTTGGCGGTAAGAATGCACGTACGCGTGGAGAAAAGAATTTCGGGGGATACCACGAGGGATTTAATTTTAACCGTCACGATCTCGCGAGTATATATGAAGACTGGAAAAAGGAAAGAAAGTCGATATGACGAGATAGCTTTATTTGACGGTAGTAAGTAAGAGAGTACACGATTTCGAGGGGTCGCAACAATAGTCTCGACGACCGTGCATCAAATATTAACCGGAGGGTGACGATAATCTTTAAAGATTCATGGATCCGTGAAAATGATTCGCTCGTTTTCCCCTTCTTCATATTAAAGTGTATCACACTCAACGACACTTCTTTCAACGTAGCACAAACCCCCGATCAAGTGTCATATATGAGAAAAATTTGAAGATTTTGTAAATTAAAAAATCTGCTTCTAGTTTGAAAATACACTTTTCGCATAAAGAATATTCATTACGCAAACCTATCAGGTTGTAATAAATTTTAATAACTTTAATAAGCATAATTGAAATAAATAAAAAAATAGAGACTGGTATATATAATGTATAATGTATGTAGACTATTATAAATAATTCCACGCAATTATAATTTTATATATAATTAGTAATAACATTGATTACATGAAATATTAAGAAAAATGTCATTTTTCAAACATTTTTACATATTTTAATAAATAATTTTAATAAATTATTAGCAATAATAAGTTTTGATTTACGATAATTCTCTATTATTAATATGAAATAATTGTTGCACATTTTTTTTAAGTCACTTTTTACATTTCAAGTTTTATATATATGTATAATTTTATTCTATCTTTAAAAATTTTTAAGTAGCTATAATATTAAATCTTGTGAGCTGGACAGTTGATATTAATATTAACAAATTAGAAAGATACGAAGACCTGTCTCGATAGTAATAATTTTATTTGCTTCTTCAATTAATTTCTAACGGACGTTCGTTCGAGAGTTACCGAAATTAAAATAGTTTTATCGCATATATAACGGCGCGCATATATAACGGCGAAGTCGTCACAGGATCAGACTAGCTGGATTCCTTGCGCGAGCTTCACATAATTTACAGACCACCGATCACCGACCGCCATTCCGATATCGGATTCGGATTTAAGTGCGTCCGAGTTTGGCGACGGTGCGTGCAATAAAAGAAGATTCGAACGTACGATGAATATTGGAGGTTTACTGTATGCTGAATTTCATATGTTCAAATTAATTATCCAAAATGAACTGTGATACTATAGGCTAGCAATACTATAGTTTTCTATTTGCCTTTTCAACTTTACGATGTAGTATATACATATTCGTATATCGGATACAACTTTATTTCATAGATCCATTATTTTATTATAAAATAAATGTTACTTTATCACTCACCGACTGATGCGCAACAGCGAAGTTATCTGCTACGTTGTCTGCGTTGATTCTGTAATATACGAATATAGGATCCAAATTAAATCAATCATTAAATCATGTAAAATCAAATCAAAAGATATCAATTTTTCAAAATGTAATTATTGTACGCTCCGAATTTTATATTCGAATAGATATTAAATGAAATAATATATAAATAATTATATACTTATATATAAATTATATAATTTTCAAAAAAAATTCATATATAAAACTCTTTTTTCTTACTAAATCATCTCAATGAATAATCGAATAGGCAATTAGTAATATGCTAATGATGAATTGCTTACCTCAAGGTTGCTTCGCTGTCTCCCGATGCCTCTCATTTCGCATTTGAAATTTTTCTCGATGAGTTGCCGTGTTTCGAGAGATCATAACGTTATGGAACGTTATGGAATTCTCACTTCACTATCTGTCACTACTTAAATATCGTCGTACGAACTCAATAATCTTACGTACGTAATGACAAACTGTAGACAAACACCAAAGCCATATGTCAGCCGAGTTCCACGATGATACATAATGTTCTGAAAAATAAAAATAAAAATTCTTTTGTTCATTTTTTAAAATAATGTTGATAAATTGACTGTTATCAAATATTGTATTTTTATTTTACGAATTTTTATTTGATATGGTAATTCATGTACTATGTCGTGCTCTTAATTCAAAATTAATTGGCTAATTAATTTTGAACTTTTAAAACAGAAAGCGCAAAAAGCGGTGGAAAATACAATCCCAATGTAAAAGTATCGTTACAAAAATAAACTTCGGTCATAAATATCGTACAATGAAGCAATCATTCTTGCTCGTTTCGATTCCTGCTTTATGTGGGCAAATTGCGCGAAAGCTTTGCTAAATACTTGTTGCTTCAATCTATTTACATTAATTATGAGAATAGATCATGGATTGATAATTGTTGATAATTATAGGCGATAATCGCGTTTGGTCTTTCTAGTATTTATCGTGATCATGTGTCAGGGAGTAATGTCAGGCAAAATCTGTCGCGCTGGTATCTGTTTATTGAAGTTTGTCAAAGCACGAAGTGCGATCAGTAGCGACTTTACGTGTACAACAATATCTTACGTTGCCATAAAGGCTACGCGACGATCGATTTGTTATCGTTAATATTTAACGTTTCATAGAGTAAATTTACGCAAAATATTGTTCTTCTCATTTAAATTATTTAATTTATACGTGCCACTATATGATTGAATGACTGAATAGTTCTATTTTCTATTCGTCGTTTACATATATATGCTTAAAAATATATTGAAGAAATCTCTGGATAATGTTTGAAAATTCTACGAATATATAATTAGAATTATAATACATTTGGTTGAATTTGAATATGTATTTATAAATTAATGAATTTTTCAAACAAGTCCACTGAACTGACGCTTTCTGAAGAAAGCAGTGCTTCACGATATCTCTCGAGGGGTTGGTCCCAGAAGACAATGCAAGAAGTACATGTCGAGACTAGCACTCAGACTTGCCCTTAAGCTATTTATAATAAACAATGCGACTCTTATATACATCTTTTGTGTGATACCCGATGCTGAGATATCATCAAGCACCTCCAGGGAACTTCAATGACTAATAACCTAGGCTCTAAATTAATTTGTTAAATAGAGCAAAAATGAAATAACATAAATAAAACTACATCCTTAAAAACTGGATCAATAATTGTTAAATTGTTAAAAATGACTAAAATTATAAATACAAAAATTATGCTGTGTAGAATTGATGTTAAAAGAGTTAAAATATTGTTTTTAATCTTGTATATTTTCGTGATTTAGCAATTATAAATATTTTTTAAATTTATCTCGCATATACTTTTTTCGATTATATTCATATTTCATACGAAATATATTTTAGTTAACTGTGTGGAAAATGTTCATTAGATTTTTATGAATATTTTTACGAAATAATTTTTCACAATAATTTTTCGCAGAAAGACGAAACATACAGCCAAATTATCAGAACGTAATCAGTAAGACATAAAAATTGAATAATTTGGATCAGATATTATAGCTTAATATACCTGTAAACATAAAAAGAGAGTTATTTCAATGAAATAAGAGACTTGTTTAATTCTTACGATACAACAAAATCTTTCCGATTTGGCTTCCAACTTGTTTATTATCCGTCATTGAATTGAAAGAAACTGAACATCACACGGGCCGTCTTTGCTTGTAACAAACGGGATTCAGAAAACTAAGAGCAAGCCTATTAAATGGCGGCTGGTTTCATTTTAATAAAAAGTGTGAGAGAAAAAGCGAACTTCTTCGCCAATTAACGCCTTTCATTCAAGTACCGCACCTGCTTCACTCTCTTTTTCGTTTTCCCCCTGAAAGAAGCACTTTTGCGCTCAAAAACTCATACAGCGCTCGATTCAACGATCGTCGTCGAATGATTCTCGTTGAACGAGTCGTTACTTACCATGCTATCTACCATAAAAGCGAGAAGATAAGTCTTTTACGCGCTTATCTCTATTAATTCAGAATACAATTAATCGTGCGCAATTATATCGTGTTATTATTAAAAATGTCTTGATATTCTCTCTTTCTCTCTCTGTAAAATAAAAGATAAATCTATTGCAAATCTACTTTAATTTGAGCGAATTTATAAATTATATATTGTTTGCATTTTTGGTTAATAAAAATAAATGGTTCAAAATTCAAAAGACTACATACATATTTTTCTCTCCTATGAATAAATAAATAGTAATTTGTAAAACATTTCTATTATAAAATGTATGCGCATCATAGAAATGTACTGTACAAATTTTTGTAGAGTCTACATAAAGAACACAATTGTTAAAATATTTACGACTACATTTATAATTAATTCTGGTTATACTTCTATTATTTCATTTTCAGTCTTTTATACAGCAAAGACCGTTTCGCAAACGGTATTACCTTCGTTTTCATCGCGTGTCACGAGTTTCCTGAGTGGCACGTGCAAAGGGCTGTCTTATAAAACGGAAATATACGAGGGTTCTCTCACATTTCTTCGCCAAATTTCGCACCCTCGCTATTCGAGATCATCTGATTTACGATAAAGCTAGAAGATAAGCTCGACTGTCTTATATTTAAGTTAACTATAGAGATGCTTGAATTTAAAAGACAGATAGTCATTTCTGTACTATTTCTCGCAAATGCATCAGAAATTAATCAAACAAAAATTTCAATAAAAAGACATATTTTATGATGTCATGATAAAGAGACAGACATGTAAATATAAAAGATTTTCGAAACATATTACAATAATCTGTAAAAAATTAAAAACAAAGGCAATTTAAAAAAGACTTGTCTTGCAGTATAACAAATAAAATTAACTTTTTAATGATTTAGTAATATTAAACTATATTTTTAATGTACAATAATATATGTAAAAATATTGCAAGTGTTTAAAAAATGAGATAGAAATATAAATTCTTATAAATTTAACTAAAATGTTTAACTTATTGTTCGAACATACTATCGAGAGAGATAAATTAATTCTAATATGAGATAAATCTAGCGAAAAGACATTTAATCTCATAGCGAGAGTTTATTTTCATGTAAAAAGATTCCTAACTGAACTGAAACGGGTATAAAATGAAATACGAAGAAGCACTTTGACGAAAGTCGAACAATGGACACTAAAGAAGAAAGAAAGTGTCCCATCGTCTAAAGTTTTCTGATTAAATCTCATCTAAGAGCTTCAACATAAGAGAACAGCCTAGGTCAATTTTTCTAAACCATCTTATAAAGTGACATCAAAAGAAATTTCAGAATAGAAAATGTAGAAAAGGAAACGGTGTCTTTCCCTGTCTTCGATTCTCTCATATGTGAATTCGTATCCCGGAATATTGCTCAATATTCCAAAGATCTTATTGGTTTTGAAAATTTCATTTCATTTGCAGCGATGTTATGCTAACTTTGCAAAGAAACCTGTTGCATTTATCATGATTTTATTTAAAAGAGAAGAGAATATCAAGTAAATAAATAATTAACATTCAATCTCATGTCATCATTCATAAAAATCGAATAAATGCACCATGATGAGAAAAGAAATGATTTCTGCTTTTATCTTTGTTTGGCAGCCTTTGAAGATAATAGGAAAGATAGGATGAAAGCGAAATAAAGAGAAACGAGGTCATTGTTTAAGTAAAACACGGATCGCATGATCCTTTGTTTTCGGATATTTTCAGATCCCAAAGATCCCCTTAGGATCGAAAAACAGGATTCCTCGGCACGTATGACGGTGGTGCAAATATTGATTCTTCAACTACTTACTTCTTTATTTCGCTTTCCCAAAATGATACAGTACAATACATAATATGACACAATATATAATAAGATATACATCATAAAAATAAATAATAAAAAGTATAATACTGATAGAAAATATAATAAATAAAAATTAAAATTTATATTAGATACATTATATAATAATGTATAAGATACATTACATAAAAATTTCATATTTTTTTAATTGTTTTTATAATACATAAAATATTATGTTTCTTATATCTTATATNTTATATTATATATAAGATATTGTAAATATACAAAATTTATGAGAAATATGATTTTTCCATTTTAACGTATATCATAAACTCGATAATATATTTTGTTATGGACTATTTTTGCAATTACAAGTAAGAATTATCAATACTTTATAGCTGTTGACTAATCTTGGATATTTTTTGCGATTTACGATATTTATCAATGTTCCGAAATACAATATTTAAAAGCAATAATGTACCATTTTTTTCAACAAACGAGTGTTCCTTTCATTCTCTCGCCGTAGGGATACGAACCGAAAAGACGAAATATTACTCGAGTATGCTTCGTACGACTTCGATCATTAAGGAGCGGTCCTCCAATTACAAAGTTTCAATTAATATCTGGCGCACGCCACCCGGAAAATTTTACAGAGTTCAGATAAAGAATGATAAAGTAGGAAATTCGTGATTTTACTCTATTTCCACCAGTCTTTGTTCATTACAGTAAATGAGAATGACAAAAATCGGCTTGAAAGTTGGATTTTATCCGGTACTTTGAGAAAAATTACACAATGATATCTGTGCCTTTCGAGGACTTTGGTAAGCTCCACTTTTATCCACATACTCAAAAACAAAAAGTAGCGAGGTTGAAGTTCAGAAAGTTATTTTGTACCTTTCCATATTTTAAATTTGTTCTAAAACTCTTGACGTTTTAATAATATACTTACATATACTCTATACTCTATTTTTAATATCTTTTTTTCTTTTATCCTTTTCATTTTTATATTATTATAAATTATAAAAAGACAGAAATAACTAGGTATATTATTTCTAAAATAATCGTGATTCTTAAATGGAGAAGAAATTAATTAATGCTTTATTTATCAATTTATCTTATTATAATATTTAGTATTAAACTGCTCAATAACTTCATCTTAAATAAAAGCAAAGGTATGAATAAATTTTTTTAATTATTAGATTAAAAATTTTCAGGATATTTTAAAATCGTCGATTGTAGACGCAAATACCATGATTACTTACGAAAGCACACAATGTCTCTTGCTGTCTGTGTATCATTGCAACTATCCCAACTATCACTCGTCTGTCTAGTTGCTCAAATTCAAGCTTGTCACTTAACTCTCGCCAAGTTATACGTGAGCTTTCGATTGTCGGAGCCCGCATGTGCTTTGATTCTGAGATGCGTTAAATCGACGCGTTCTGCAATTAGTCTTAGTGTCTGCGTCGACATTGCTGCTCAGTCTCGTCGACTTTCCTCAGGACAATTAGCCTAACTTTTACAGTAAATAAAACTACTTCAGTCGAGAGATGTAAAACCCCCCTGACGTTGACATTGACGCCTCGTTTCAACTTGACGCTTGCAATAGCAACGAACGTGGAAATAAAATGGAAAGTTTCTCGGCATAAGTAGAAAACATATTTTAGAAAAAGGATAGTGTGAATTGCGCGACTTGGGATTTCCATTCAGCGCGATATATTTTTTTGAAAAACAATTTCGGAATAGACAATTTTCATTCTTTGTATTTCGATAAAAAGAGTATCCTAAATTGATTCATAAATCTTTTGCAGTTAATTTATTCTTAACAAAAAGTTCATAAAATGACGCGAGAAACAAACGCTTTATAAAGATGTTTCTGAAATATTTTTTCTAAATGTATATGTAGAAATAAATGGAATCCGTTTAGTATATGGCAAACTAATACGCTGTTTCGTTACTTTAACGTATTTTACTGCAATATTTTGCTTTTGATCGAACGCCTTCGAGACAATTTCTCGCGCGCTATCTGCGGAAATATAGCGGTACCGTTCGCAACGGGCAGCGAAGATCCGAGAAGAGAACTAACCGCGCGTAAAGCCCGGAAACCGGATGAAAGAAAAAAGTGGAACGATCGACGACCGCGTTCGCTCGCATAAGCCACAACGAGGGACGAGGTAGGTGGAGGGCGTAACGAGTCAGACGGGCTCTGGCATACTTCGTTACGAGTGGTATTTCAGTATTTCCGATTCAATGTACTTGATATATATTTCTGTGACGGCAAGTTCCTGTCGATTTAAACTTACAACTCGTCCGATTGCGTCACGGTTACGTCGTTTATAAGTAGGTAGGATGGAAATTGCCATTTGTTCTAGGAATGCCGTATTCTTACGTCAACATTAAATTGCCGTTGTTGTACAAGATTCTGAGAATCATTGAATAATCGGGAAAAGTGCCTCTTTGTAGATGTACAATTAAATTTCACGTCTTCTAGAATCAGCAACCAGATTCACAATTTCAGATTCAGAAGAATTCTCCTTCTTCGTTGCATTAGGAGCTGTGATTTGGTAATTTCCATAAAATAATTCCCATAAAAAAAATTTACGAAAGAAAAGTGAAAAATACCTTGAAAGCTTACGTGATCGTTACAGGGCTTAACGATCCGAAACGGCAGCGGTGGTATGATAGTTGGAATTAAGAAGCAAGCTCGTGCCGGACAAAAAGTTTCAAGGAATCGGTAAAAAAAAATGCATGCTGCGCTGAGCAATAAAGTAGATAGCGACCGTAACGAGCCAAACTGGTCGACGGCCTCTCTGGCGCCATCTGCCAGTTGGCACTTGAACCGACGCGTCTGACAAAAACGTTCGATTACTACTTGGAGTGGTCGGACGTTACATGTCGGGGCGCGACCGCTGAAATTTGCGGACAAGACCCCGAGGAAAATTCGCTCGAAACTCGATTTACCGGCGAGGGCAGCGGTTGCACCTGTTTTTCCTTCTCTTGGCTTTCAGCTAGCTCTTTGCCATCGCCCGAGGTTTGTTTCACCAGACCGGCGATGCGGGCGGAGGAGCAGGGGATGGGCACTCTTCGCCGCAATCTTTTGTAATCTGATTTCGCTTTCTCGCACCCTCCCGCAACTTCTTCCCTCGCGTCGGGTTACCAACTTCTAAGCGGCGCTGTTTGTTTCGTCGTTTAACTTCTTCCTACCGCCGGCGTAGAATTTACGTGGGGGAAATAATGCGCCGGAAACGAGTTTGCATCGCGACGCGAACGATTTCCAGGGGATTACCCGTCGCGAGGGATGGCTGCCGAGTGCTCGGGATTCAGCACTTTGCATTTTATCATGATCGCTAATAATGCTCTAATTAATTGATATCATGGGACCAAGATAAAACGTCGGGATTCGTAAGTAATTATGAAATCCATTTGCAAGTAATTACTTTTTGACATCGCTGAAGATGGCTCAAAGTGGAGCCGAAACGTCCGTGTCATTATTATCACTTTTAATGATACTAAGACGATATTATTCTTATAATTCACGCACTATCAATATTCCACTCTCAATGCCTGTATTAGTTTTACTTTGTTATAAAATTGTTTATGAAATATTCTGAAGGAAGATGCGTTTTCTTACGTCGTCGAAATTATATATTTAAAAATATTACGATGGGAACTAAACGGTAAAATTAGGTAAAATTTCGGTCGAATTAATATTACGACAATAACAACTGATTGTCTCTATTGATTGATATGACAAAGCGAGTTTCTATGTATTTTACATGCACGATAATTGTCTGTGGATTAATTTTACCGAATTAATTTGGACGACCGCATT
Organism: Tetramorium alpestre; assembly: GCA_021460005.1. Taxonomy (NCBI): domain Eukaryota; kingdom Metazoa; phylum Arthropoda; class Insecta; order Hymenoptera; family Formicidae; genus Tetramorium; species Tetramorium alpestre. The sequence goes on along the minus strand of JAJVSH010000033.1, from coordinate 678,622 downwards.
TATGTCGGCAATTTCAGAAATATATTTCGCGCATTACTTGCGCACGTTATTAAGTTACGCTAATAATAGGAAACGAATATGACAGTAAATATTACAATCAGAATTTAATGAGATCGTTCTTGGACGCTACGAAAAAAAAATATTGTTCCGCTCTCTTGCGTACTTTAATAGAAAATATTTTTGTCTGCGTGGTCGTGATAATTGTTCGAAAACAAACGCATTTCAGTGGTACGATTTCGTGAATATGTCGCGTATATGCACTAGCCTGGGAGAAATGTTTTTATTCCACGTTCTCCATAGAGTAAACATTGGAACCCGGGCGCAATCATTTCGGCGTATATTTTTCATGCACAATAAACAGAAGCTTATAAGACTTAAAAATACAATGTCACTTGCATAGCGACCAGTAGTTGCCGGCAGTTCCCGATATAACAACAAACAGTACAAGACAGAGCATTCTTGCTTTTAACGAAGCCGCATTTTCTTGCTCGCTACTCAGCTACTCGAACTTTTGATGGAAAAAGAACTTCTTTTTGTCTTTCACCACGTCCACGCTATTGTTTCTCGCGAAATTTTCTAATGCCAGCGACTTAAAAATTTTAATATAAAAAACATAAAAAAAGAAAGCTCTCAGATCTTTTAACTTTGTAGGTTACATACCTTGCCGGTTCATTATATAAAACTACTGTGACAGAAAGTTTTTTTTCATTTCATTTAAACCTTTAAATAAAATCGCGAATATTTGTTTAAGGAATTATGCTGTATGTATATATAATTTTGCAACAAAAATAGATGAGAAAATTTAAATATAAAAATTGTTAAATTGTTAAATTTAATTTTATTATTATCTCCGTTGTTTTACTGATTTTGTTTTTTGCAATACAAAAAACGCACGTATGAATGCATTTCGTATTTTTCATTTTCTCGTATGATTTATCTTACTAAATCAATATTCTTTTTAATTATTGTGTAAACTATTAATTTTGATAGCTAGTTATGACATTCAACCCCACAATTACGATATGTAGACTTGATGAAAAGCTACTCTGATTTATTATATTTTGATATACGTAGCTTATATAGAAGGATATTCACGTTATAACTACACAACATATTAATTCAACATACCAATAATATCATTCAGCTGCACGAATAACAAACATCATTGAGCAGATATTATACCAGCTATATCAAATACATATAAAACATATAACGTAATTTAAAAAATATTTCGATTCCAATGTTGTCGAATGGCAGTATGAAATTTATCATTTATTATTTCATGCGAAGAAAGTTTATCTGATAATATAATCTGTTTTATTTTTTTTATCTTTAATTAAAATCATAATTTTTAACTTTATACTTTCTACGAGAAGTTACTTTTTTTTCTAAAATAAACGATCTACGCATGTACCTTGCATTTTTCGTAAACGCTGCTCAGTAAACTCATTTTGATCGAATTGAATTTCAGAATGTAATAGAGAATGTCTTTTCTTTTGATAATAGCAATTCAATATTTTTCATGAATTAAAATGCGCCAATATGATAAGCCGTTTTACACGTCAATAATCGTTTACAAAAATCATAGTGTCACCAAATCGAGGAACAGCGTAGTCTCTAGGGAGAGATCGGAAAACTTGTCGGAACGCAAGAACAACGTCTCCTGGGAGGATGCTGTTCACTCGTTTCATTCTCATCTCGTTCCCCTTTTCAAAAACGATCAGACTTCCTGACTCAATAGAGAAAATGATACCTGTATTCTACGTGTATTTTACTTGGAGATATAATTATGGAGATAATAATAAAAGCAACTTTTATAGAAACATAGTTTTTACTTATACTCCACTTTTATGTAAATACGGCCGTATAAAAACTATTTCCTCACGAAAAGAACGGTTTTATTAAAATATCTAAAAAGATCTAAATTAGATTTAAAAAGAATTTTATTAGCCATCAAAATAATTATATAAAACATTCAAACTGGTTGTTAGAATGTCAAAATTTTTTACAGCATTGTTATCATATTTAAACGTTCTATTATAATTATTTTAATAGATTAATAAAATTATTTTCAGATCCGTATTTAGATTAAATTTTTAGATGCTTCAATAACAACGTTCTTTCTGTGCTGCTTTAGTTATTATGATTCAAAGATTATTTTGCTACATCATCAATATAATCAATTGTTATCAAATATGAATTTTAAACGTACAATGAAAGAATTTATGTAATAAATCCATATAATGATCTGTATAACAAGCACTGCAACAAAAAGTGTGTCTCACAGCGTGTACAGAAACCAGTTTTCACGCTTACATCAATAGCTTAAAGAAGACATTTGCATCTCAACTAGTATTGAAACGTTCAGCGTTTGTTCGATTTGCGTGATTCATGGATTCTTGTATGCGCTACCGGGAAAGTTGTAACGAGCTGACAGGGCGAATTGGCATACGGATTTATGCAAATGGATTTGCGCGGACTACGAAGGAAGCGGGGATTACGGACGAAGCGGACTCGCATGAAATCGTGCATTATGGACGTTGTTATTACAATAATTCATTATAATTTTTTCGTGCGCTAATAACCGCGACGTCGAGTTTATTACCTAATTACCGTCGAACAAAGTATGGCAGCTTCATGCTGTGTTGCTTCATGCATATTGTCAAGCTTCTAGAAAATTCAAAACTACTTTCGCGCTGAAATGTATTTAGAGTATTCTCATCATGGGGACAAAATGACGTAAGCTCTAATTTATCGAAGCGGAATGCAGTTGTGCAATCGATAAGCGATAAAGCCCGTTTTGATCCGTACAGTTGATATGACTATTCATGGTTTGCAAAAACGATTTATTATTTTACGTGGAAATATCCAACATTCATCACGCGATGAAAAGAAATTATAGCTGCTATTAATTTACGATTATTATAAAACGTAGATACGGCAGCAAGATCTCATCTATTTCTGAAATGTGATAATAGCCAAAGCTATTCGATAATAATAAATCTTTTATATACCATGAATTTGACACGTGAATTTGACATGTTTATGAGAAGTAAAGATTAATTTTTTCACTATTACTATAAAAATTATTAATTAATGTTGAAATGAATTCGAAATATAAATTCAATATAAGTGAAATTCTATTGTCTTAATACAAAATACAAAATACCGATTCCCGTGAAAGTACGTATGTTGGTATGGCGATTGATTGAGACGCGCGTGAAGAAAGTGCATATTCGAAATGCGCACGATCATTAAATCTCGCACTTCAATTACTGTTCGCGTCTCTTTTTTTTCCAATTTACATATACGCTGCTTCTAGTTTGGACTTTAAAATGACTCAGGCCTACCGTAATTTCAGCGTAAAATAGAGATCCGCGTCAGGAGGGTATATTCGGATAGGAGGTATCGCCTGGTCGGGTTCTATGCTGGCGTTTGAATCACTACGCGTCTCAATTCCACGCTACAATCTATCAAGCATTGAAATCTTCCCTACTGTTGTTGCAAATATTTCTAGATAAATAGTCAAATCTGCCTTGAAAATCGGAAAATAACAAGAGCCATATTGTGAATATTCATTTAAAAAAAAAAATAAAAGTTTTCTTTGGACTTTATATGCGCATACAGCAATTACATAGTATTTTTTGTGTTGAAATATCAATATCTCTTTCTGTAGCTACGATTGAAGTAATCTCGAAATTGATTTTTACATTTTATCTCGAAAAATAAGAAAATCGAAAAATAAATTCAAAGATAACTAGAAGAATATATGATATTCTTGTATATTTCGTGAAACACGTACATAAAATTCACTATCAATATAAGTATTAATACATTTTTTTATGTTAAAACGGAGATTAAATAAATTTAAAAAATGCTGTCGTGCGCGTCAAATATAAAAGTCAAATATATAATATTAATTTTTTACATTCTCGAATCAAAACACACGAGGAATGCATCCAGGAATGCGTACGCTTAATTTTATATTGGTGTTTGCTCGAATAACAAATTAATTTACTTTCGCACATGAAAAACTACTCCATTGCAGGCCACGAAAAATGCAGTTCGTAGAGAACAAGCCGAATGCGAAAACCAAAATTCGTTGAGCACTCACCCAAGCTTTTGTGGCGGAATATATTCGAGGTAAAATACGTTACGCGAGAATATGGTGTGGTCACAAATGCAATTTGGAAATTACTTCGGGTATGGCGATAATTTAACTTACACTGTTCGCCGACATGTTATTAGCTGTATTTTCATCGAACATTTTTAGGTTGCTTACGAATTTTATTATTAGAGCAGCTGATTCTGAAAGAAAAATATATGTGAGAGGAAAATACGAAGTGAGCGCCACGTAGACAGTTTATTATTAATTTTATTAATTTCAATAAAATACTATTTCAAAATATATCTCAACTTAGAGATGCTATTTTATTTTCTTTTCTGATTTAAGAACAAAATTATTTCTAGACATAGAAAATATAGGAAAAAATGTTCATTTTTTTCTTTGTATTTAATAATGTGATTTTTATGAATGCATTGCAAATCCAGGTATGTTACTTAATATATTTTTTATGTGTTGTCTCAGCTAATGTGATTATTTGTGTTATTTTAACACATATAATATATAACACATATAATATATATAATTGAGTAGTTTGACAAACGATATGTACTATAATACGTACATTTGTAAGACGTGTATAAATAAGACACTTTGTGTTATTTAAAACAAAATATAAGTTTTAAACGTATTAAAACAATTTTTCTTCTCAATCTTTTCCTTTTATATAATGGTTTCATATTCCTAAAACACACTTTAAATATGTTAATTTAACAGGTTTAAATGAATAAAATTATACGTTTTAAATGTATTGTGATTTTGAATGGCAAGAAATGTGTAAAAAGTGCTTCAACAAAATTATACATGTACGTGTATAAAAGTAACACACTTGGATTTGTAGTTTTAGGCTTATCATAAACAATGAAAGCAAATATATATATATATATGTATATATTTTTTAATTTACGTTAATAAATCGTTTATCTGCGAAGCTAATGATATTGGCTTTGATTTAGTGCAACAAGAAATGTCTTTTACTTCAATGATTAGTCAACTGTGTCGACGTCTGGTTACTAGAAGGATTTTTAATGCGATTTACTGCAGTGACTCATGTCCTCGACAATAAATATCGGTTATCGAGCTTTCAGCTGCGGAATATCACGCGGTGTATCGGGTGTCACGGATCGGAGCATGACATATGGCGTGCAAAATGGTGTTGTCGTACATTAAAGAATTATGATCTTAATCATGCTGTGCGCGGATTACATACGAATACAATGTCGCCATTCGTAGTGGTGAAATTACACTACATTTTTTTATTCGGTCATTATCAATATTAAAAGAATTTCATATGCGAAAGCTTTTATACTGAGTACGGTATAAATTCTGACACAAAACAGGTTCGTAATAAATTATGGCAATTTTTTGGCGATTTTATGCACGTTTGGCAAATGATTTTTAAAGTTTGATATACTCCGAGTTTTATCCTTTAACGTGTATACGATCGATAGTAGAATTTCTCGGTGCGTCACAATTTTACACATCGGCGAACTATAATTAGACAAACTAGAGATGCATTAGTTGATAAATAATTTATATCTGAGATATCTAATCTTATCAGAATATCATATATAAATCTCATGCAATTTAGCGCGCAAAAAATTAATTAAAGTTTCTACATTCACTCTAAATATACTCCACCGAATGTTTGTGTAAAGTTTGTTTTTCGCAAAATATTCCATTTACAACATTTTTTTAAATTAACCTTATTCTCATTCGACTCCGTTAAACGATCGCGTTAAAATACTATGAAACAGATTTGTTTAAAAACATATTATACAGAATAACACAGATAAACTTTTCTGAATTGTATAAGCTGAAATAATATTCATTAAAATTATTTAATAGAAATAATTAATTGTATATCTTTTATAAATATTCTTTTAGAATCTTGTAATGGAACTTACTCGTGATTTTCAGCGGTGTAAAAAGATTCATTGATTTGATGTTAAGAAAAACATAATCTGAAAAATATAGAAATGTTTCCGGAAAAGTTATTTCTCTATTACAATATATCATCTATTAGCCTTGAGAAAAATTTGTTTTCTTAATAATACATTTCGACATATTAACAATTATTTCACGATCAAATGACGCCAATAATTCTAACATTAATTTACGCATGCATTAATTTATTCAAAATTTGCTCCCAAATAACCTTGATTACCTATCAATCTATGCAGTATTTCAATTTAATATCATTATGATAATTTAATATCGTTAGGTTAATTAGTTGTTCGAACTGTCAACATTTAACGGCCACGTAAATTTCGCAATGATTAAACGCAATTTAATAGAAACTATTGACATTCATGTTTTCAGAAGTGGTATACGATTTGATGGTGGCATCAGTATCATCGATGACGGATGATAATAATCTTTATATGGATGACGGCGTGGACGGATTCCCGGCGTTTGGCTTTCGACCTGGATCAGAAGTGAAGCAACCCTACAGATTGTACCTCCCGGAAAAGTTGCCAGCTGAGTTCACCCTAGTGGCCACGTTCAAGCCGACCTCCTTTAGAACGAGCTACCTCTTCGCCATTCTTAATCCCTTCGAAACTGTTGTCCAATTGGGCATTAGAATTTCGGTAAGCTACGCGTAATATCTTAGAGCTTTTTGAACCTCCGTTTTTTTTCTCTAACTAAGGCAAATTATTTTACGAGATTCCGAATTTCTGTCGAAAATGTTATGTGGTTTTATTGATTACGGGCGGGTTCTGCTAACTCAACGAGGCGCGATGCCAGAGAAAATAATAGCGAATAAGATTGAGGAGCGAATGTCTTACGGAAATGAGAGGACGAGCGTGAAATATGATGTCATATTAAATCATGAAGGAATCCGCTTTAACAGCTGGGTGATTACTAGCTCTTTAAACGCGCTTTATCAAAGTAGCTACGTGAGATTTTATGACACTGCGCGTTTCATGAATAGATAAATATCATTCAAATGTAATAAGAATAATCTTATACAATTGGCAATGTAAATTTATTTTTCTGTGATAATTCTCTCTTTCTCTCTGTTCTTTTCATTTTTATTTTTCAAATAATATTTCCCTTTTATCATTTTATAATTAAAACAATGATTAACTTGGAATGTTTTAATAATAAAAAGAAAAGAAAAACATATGAAAATGTACCATTAACAATGATTTTAACAAACTTTATTTTACGATTTCTTCGATATTATTAAATGTTCAATTTTAAAATGTTAAAATTGAATATGTTCTTCCATGTTATCGTTTAAATAATGTTTTCGTAATATACAATGTATATTACACATTGTAAATAATAAACAACCTGAAATATTTGAAATGTATCTAATAAATTTCGATAAAGATTTTACAAGAGGAATAATGCAAAATGTCAGAATGTAAATCCATGAATTTAATATTTTCTCGATGATACTTAAAGGATGGACCCGACTCGAACCAAAATGTCTCCCTGGTCTACACGAATTCGGATGAGCATTCGCATTCGGAGGAGGTGGCGAAATTTACCGTGCCAAAGCTTACGAAGAAATGGTCGAAGATCGTCATTAAGGTTTCCACGAGCGATATCACCTTCTACCTCAATTGCCACGAGATGGCCCGACAAAGGGTTACCAGAATCCCTCAGGAATTAGTATTCGATACCGCCAGCACGCTGTACATCGCGCAAGCCGGACCGCACATCCAGGAACGATACGACGTGAGTACCGTACATACATGCCCATCGTATTTTGCGAAAAAAAAAAGAACGCCGCGAGCGTTCGTGCGTGGCGCAACGAAACGAAACGAAACGAAACGAGTGGCGCTTGTTGGCACGGGAGATGTTTTCCATGGAAATCGAGGTAGTTCCGCTCTGCAGCTGAGTACGCGTAACGAAGTAGCGTGGATAAACAGGCTCGCGTGGATCGCGAGATGCAGTCCTTTTTCGGCAACCTGGCTGACACGGAACAGGCAGCTCACGAAACAGGCGAATTCGCGAAACGCTTGCGGTGCGAACGATAGCGTAAGATAGTTTCGTTTCGTAAAGCCACGTATGTTTTCTGAACTATATCATTTTCGTCTCGTTTCGGATACGTCGACAAATTGATCTCGTTTGCCCGCTGAATTCCAACGCGAATTTGTTAAAAACTTATTAAAAGACTTATTCAAATTTATCAAATCTTCCGTATGTGTGTATTTCGATAGTCTTGAATTTATCCATAAATAAATTTTTTACATCTCGAGTAAACAATTCGAGTATGTAATTCACATTTTTTATCGCGCTATCGATATCAAACCGGACTTTACCTTACATCGAAACGAGAATGATTCGTTCGGAATTTCGCATCGAATTTTCCGTTACACATTTAGTGCATTACTGTTTCACGAGTTTCGTCGTATTAAGAGGGCCAGTCATAAACTTCAAAATAAAACGAAAACGGCTGTGGGATTAAGAGCGGCGAATCGTAGAAGTAAATCCGTGCCAGTTCATCCTTTAAGAATTTAATACCGTATCCAGTATCCTGATAAAATAAGGAAAAAAAGAGGCCGAGCTAAAAGAAAGGATGGTACGAACGTGGGAAGTGCCATCAGATAACGGGCAGTAGGTTCTAGAAGAAGAAGTGGAATAGATACGAAATACCTCATCGAAATCCTATATATTGACGTTACAGATCTGTTGTCTCGGTTTCCACTATTGCTCTCTCAAAGAACACTCAAGTGGCTCGCGAGACATCGCACACAATGAAAATCGAAAGATTTTCGCCACTCGCCATACGTCGAGTTTGAGAAACAGCAATTTGTGATCGAATGACATAAATCAAAATACCATACTATTACTTTTATTACTTTTTTTTTCTTCTTACTACATAATATGTATATCACGTATCTATATTTCTCATTGATTTCGCGCACCAAGAAACCAGCATGGCTATATGTTTTAAAAATTTATCAAACTTAAATAATTTTAATGTAAAATGACAGTATCGGGAATTAAACTGAAATCTTTCGTTTGATAGGCGACTGCTCTATCACTGAGCTATTTGTCATTCCATAATATATTATTATTATTATTATATCATAATAATAATAATATGAAATGTTAAGATATATTTTTTACATAATAAATAAATATATTAAATTAGTAAGTAATAATGGACATATAAATACATAATACAATAAAATTCCGAAATAATAAGATTGATTCAAATAAATTTCGGCTGTAAGTCACGCGTTAATACGTGAATATCAATGCATCTGTATATTAATCAAAGAAGCATTCTTCGGAGAAATAATGCTTTATACAGATTTGTATTTTGTTTGAAATAATTAATATCTTTCAGTCTGAGCGTAAGAATAGTATTTACGTGTCATCCCAGCCCTTTAGTATCTCCATATCGTATTAACAGCGAGGACAGCGTGAATACATATCGTTGATATGGGAGAGGATAATTAGTTCTCATCCTGACGCAATATGATCAGCTACACAGGGACCACGTGTTGCGCAAATCGATGCACGAAATGCATTGATTTATTCGATCCTTCGTTAATTAGTTATCCTCGACAATAGGCGAATGTATTGCAATATTTCGAATTGGTTATGTAATCTTGTTTTATCTTGCGACGGCAATTTCTCTTGTCACAATTAATTTGTGCGTTATATTAATAAAATAAAGTCGCGCGAATATTTGTGGATTTCTCCTATAGATTTTTAATACTAAATTATAAAACGAGATCTGTGCGTATTAATTCACATATAATTTCAACATAATTTTATGCGAATAGATGCAAAGACGTTATTTCGAACTTTATGAGCTGCTTATTAATTTCATAAATACTATTAAAGATGCTTACTTTGCAAAGTCGATAATTATCGGTTATCTTAGCGACGCGAGGAACTTTTCATTTTATCACGTTTTCATCACGTCAATTAGCCGCATCAAAGAAAGAAATTGCAGAATACTATTTCATATTTTTACGTTAAATTATATAATATTGGAGAATTTCACAACATCAATTTTCAATATCCAAGAAAATAATGAATATAAAATCATCTTGAAATTGATCCATCTTTTCAATTATGTACGTATAAATCAAAACAGTCGATTCTGATATCGCAATCTGAATAATAGTAAATAATAGACATTCGTCAGATCGTATGATAAATTTTCGAAAATAGGTGATTATCGCTCGCATTAATTATTTAAATCTTTCTTTCTTTTACTCTCAATAAAAATTGAAAGCTATGAATAGATTTTATGTAAATAAATATAATTTGTTACACATATGGATATGATATTTTATCGTCTCGTTAATGTTCGCATTACAAACTTTTTAATGCAATTTTTAATTCTCAGACTTTACATAAGATTATTTTGCGGTTAAAAATTTTTTTATACCTACTAAAATGTCAAGGCTGCATCATATCTCAGCACGTGAATTGTATTGGACAATTTGATTGGTCGATTACAAACACGACTCATTTTTCATTAAAATATTATAGTCTTAATATTTTAGTATTTGGATTTCTCAAAATAATTTCAAGAATCTGCCATTGATATTGTTACGTCTGGGACATTTTGTATATTTAGAATCCTTATGTTTTTATCTCTTTGTAATTTTTAGCATATCGAAATATTTTATTACTTAATCCATCTTTGCGTGCATATAAAATAAAATTAATGAATATCATATAATAACGTTTCAAGGAAATAGCGATAAATGGAAAGGAAATAATTAACAATGAATAATATATCTCAAANCAAATACAGCAAATTCGCTGATACATTGAAAAAAATAGAAAATCAGGAGAAATATGAAAATGTAATATTCTATTCCATTAATTAATTGTAGATTAAAAGTATAAAAAAATTTACATTATAATTTATAGTTATCTTTAGTTTGCAATTGTCCTGTTACTTCTTGACTGTATACTGACAAAAAAATCATTCCAAGCATCGTTTCCAAGCATCAAAAGAAAAGATGTACGAATGTAAAAATGCTCGAATATGCTCATGCGATTTTCACGATCTGTTCAGTTTTTCTTGCAACGAGAACGTCGGGTGGGCTTGCATCGCACCCCGGAGACATTCTTATCGTGCATCCACTGTCGTTTCAGTCTCCCGTCTCCCGCGCTGGACTTTTTCGCGTCTTCCCGGGATAACAATACGGCGGAAAAGTTTCGCGGCCATTTCGATCGGCACGATTCGCAAGTTCTCGCTCCGCGCGGGCTAATCTCTATAAATTGTGACGACGACGGCGACGAGAAGTGTTTTGCAGTGGTAATTCCGCAAGGAGAACGCGAGAATACGAGCGACTGTTTTCTCCGGAGACAACGTGACACCCGTACTTTATACGGCGGAAGAGCAACGGGTTAACGTGACGGTGTACGTGTACAAACACGTGCGTGCAAAGATAGCAATGATTTGTCGAATAGCGTCATTTTTGAAAAAATAACCAGTGATGGCATTATCGTTTAAAAATTTTTCTCCTTCATCTGACATTTTTTCCAAGACAAATCGCTCATGTACTTATTTCTCACAGAAGACATCATTAAATAGATTTTATATAGAATATTTATATAGAAAAATTTATATATATTTATATATATATATATATATATATATATATAAATTTTTCTATGTAAATATATTATATATATATATATATATAATCTCTTAAATAAAAAAGTATCTGTTATAAATTTTGTTATAATTTATATATTATACAATATTATAAATGAAAAAATTTTACAAAGCACATTTATTGGGTTGCGAAATTACGTCCGTGAAATTTATGACAATGAGTAATCACTATACGATGTCATGCGTATTAAAACCTTTTAAGAATTTCTCTCATAATTTTCTACATTTTGATACTGATGAAAAATATTATTTTTGAGTCAAACAAATTTTTTGCTCTGCATAAAACGGTTCTTTTACATGAAGAAATTGATTCTCCTTGAAATTGATTCAAATGTGACAAATTTTGATAATAAATTTATGCATTAAAATTTTTGTACATGTGAAAAAGAATAGCGAGCTATAAAGATAATACTTCAGTGAGGCAAAGTAAATAGCTGACAAACAAAATAACACAATTTGTAAATTTAATAAAACAATTAAAATGTAATAATTTTCAGTTGACCTGATTTTTTTGATCAAATACATTTTACGAAATTTAAAAATTTTACTCATTTATTTACTATTAAGAATAAGAAATATTTCCATTAAAATCCAAAAAATGATAATGCTTCGAGTTTCGCGTTTAAAATTGATATTTTTTTCATGGGCTTGTATTTTATTTTCTTCATATGAATTTTTTGCATTTCTTTTCGAAAATGATGAAAATTCGATCTTTTTTTTGGCATACGAGAATATTCAGGCGAATAAATTGGACGAATTTACTGATCATTATTTCTCTTGGCGGAAGCGATTGACTTCCGCGGAACCGCAGTTATTCCGAATGTTTTGGGTAATTTTGCTGCGCGCATGGTTCATCTCCATCGGCGTCCGCAATATGCGCGGCATGCTCCAAAATCCGTAATTAAGATCCGGTATGTATGCAACTGCATATTCACGCCGCAAATATTTGAAAAGTTCAAACACCACACGATCCTATCAGTGATATTTCAATATCTTACAAGATTATAATAAAGCCCCTCCAAAAAATAGGCAAGAAATAAGTAACGAAAATTCGTATGTATGTATGTATAATTTTTAAAATGTGTACTATTTTTATTTAAAATAATTATGAAAATGTACTTCCCTAATGTAATAGTAATGATTGTAAAAGTTAATATTTTAACTTTCAATTGGCTTAATTTATATATCGATCTATATATAATATTAATTTACAATTGTAAAAGACTCAAATAAAACCACCATGAATTATAAGATACTATAGATATTCATTTTCCTTAAGGAATAGCTCGTAAAATTATAAAAATTAAAGAATAAAAAAAGAGTTTCATTAAGTATTATTTTTCTGAAATATTCACGGAACAATGTTTCGTTTCGTGACCACGGTAATACTATGGCGACATATACACTCTTTGCCTTGGAGATATGTGTTGGCTCTATATTATGTTAACACCGCGAAACTAACTTCTATGTGATGCTCAAATTTGCATAGAATTTGTGTCGCTCTCTCTTTCTCTCTGTGAAACGTTTGAGAATCGTGAAAAGAAAACAAATCTCGTTGACAATGTCGCTGGGTCCAGCTATTGTGCGCAAAAATTACAGGATTTCAATTACGAGATAAGATATACCGGTTAGAAGAGGTAGAAAAACGACGTAGAAAAACTCGTCGAAATAAAGGAAGAAAAGGATTCCGACGTTCGTGCGCATTTAATGGCGCGACGAAAAAAGGGCCATTAACCTCGCGCGGCCCCTTTAATTCTGCCGTATTATTACAAACAGCAGCAACGTTACGAACAGCGGCGCGCGGCAGCGATGGGGCGGAGAAAAATTAGTACGTTGCTTCGCGGGAAGCGAATTCCGCGATAAGAATGCCCCGAGGATCTTCCGTTGTGGGGTAACGTCCATGCCGTTACCCATCCCTATAAGGAGGGATATCCCCGGTGGAAGAAGGATGCGGAGAGGGCGGAGAAGACGTAACGAGGACGAAGTGCACGTGCACCGTGCGCCAGCATAAGCAACTCCCGAGAACATGGAATATAGAGCTCTGGAATAGAGCAGGGGCTTGTTATACCATTTGGATAAAAGCTACCGGCTCAACCAGCCTCGTTTTCTTCAACGAGCTTTGATATAGCGCGTGTGCCCTCGCTATGAAAGGGAGCGATCACTTCTACGAAATAAATGATACGCGAAAAATGTCAGCGAGAGATTCCCTGCGCTTATTAATAACTGAATCTCATTAGAAAGTTCTATTGAAATTGTGAGCACGTCATAACGAGTAGGAAGTAAAAACATTATCAATATCCTATGCGTATCAATTTAAATACATAAAGGATTACTGATGTGAGAGATTGTTAAAATTTTCACCGATAGATCGCCAGATGTGAATGCAAGAATTCTTAGAATGATTTGTATCATTATATATTAGATTTGTGAGGGGTTAATAAATAATCTTAATGAGGCTTATGTTTTAACGAGCAATAATTTAGTCTAATGTGTATAAAGCGCGTTTCAATAGTATATCAAATTAACCTTCGAGATAACAATGACGATAACACCAAATCGAGATAAGTCTGTTTAGACATCGTCGTAAAAAATGCCATAGACAGACAGTAATTAACCTCAGACGCGCGACTTATTTAGCCGACATTAATTAAAACGGCGCCGCAGAAGATGATATTTTTAACGATGGTTCACGTACCTTTGCTCTAACCGGTCGTAAATACGATACGCGCGATCATAAAATTTTAACTATGCGACCAGACTTGTGGCTTCTTTTTTTTTTCACTCGTGCCACTTCCGTTCTCGCAACGAGGGCCATTACGAGCTTGGTGTCGGTGCGCGAAGGTTACTTCATTAGAAGAAATTAGCCATTTAGGAGCAGCCCGGCCCGACGTAGCAACTCCATATACCTTCATTATTGTATAATCACGAGGATAATTACATACTTACAATATAGCGGTAAAAATTAACGAGTTTAATCAGAGGATTAACAAAACGATGAAATCATTTCTTTTGTTGGTGATGAAGGGTGCTGACCGAGTTTCGTTGAATCTACCTTATATTTCCTCGGATTACAGCCAGGGTTGTCTAATGAGACGCTTTAGAGATTCACTCTGATGTTTATCTAGCAGTTTAATGAATCGTAAATCGTAAGATACAGGGGGAAATAAAGTCTCAGTTACCGGGGAGGTCTTTATTCGGACGAATACGTAGTATTCCTAAATGTCAAGAATATAATGCTTATCTAAGATTTATTTAACTGACTTGATATTTTGACGTAAAATAACATTATTATTGTTTCGAAATCATTCCTCTAATATTTTCTAGTAAAGTCTATTATAATCATAAAAATTATTGTATATGTATATTTATGATAATTTTATCATTAATAATATTAAAAGAAATAGCGGAGAAAACTTTACGTAATATTATTTAAATAAGAGCTGATCTAATATGTATTTTTATCGTTTTAATTTATCATCTAACAATTTTATTCATATAGTAATCAACTATGATAGTAATTTGAAAATATTAACGGAAACGTTAGCGCGCTCGTGCATTAGACTTGACGCAAGTCATTTTTCAAAGGATCCAAAATCTCAGAGGCTGTAATACATCCGCGAAGCTATCAGACGATCGCGTCGGTTTACGCCACGTTTTAATATCACGCGTTACCGGCAAATAAAACGAGCGATGAGAGCGAGGATGCGCATCCTGCGTTTTCATAAGCCGCGCCGCAACGCGTGATGCAGCATCACCCATCACCTTCGTTTCGCTTAGATAAAAGCACAAGATGGTTACGACCCGTCTTTCTTCCGGTGATCTTCATCTTCGTCGACTCGCAAAATACCGCAGGGGAGAAGAAACGAGAAAGCACGTGTCTTCTTTAGCAAACATGCCTAACATAATCTTATGTGCACACTTAAAATTTCTTGAATAATTTTTCAAAATGTCATTCCGCAAGTTTGAGCAACGGATTAGTATTTTCTTCGAAATTAATAAATCTGTAGTAATGAAAACGTTAGAGCTTAAAGTCTAAGCTCCGCAGCATCAACGTCAGTTAGCGTTGACTATGTACTGAAATTTTCTTTCCTTGCGTATAATCCATCACAGCCTGAAGTCACGACTAAAGGGGATAATTAATTAGAGCTGGTTAATAAAGACCAAAAATTATGTTAAACGAAAATTATAAATATATCTGATGAAAATATTCTTCTTGATTTAATTTATTGTTATTTTTTGCATTATTAAAAATTTATTAAATTCTTTCGGCTTGAATGA
Organism: Tetramorium alpestre; assembly: GCA_021460005.1. NCBI lineage: Eukaryota > Metazoa > Arthropoda > Insecta > Hymenoptera > Formicidae > Tetramorium > Tetramorium alpestre. Next base: position 662,609 of record JAJVSH010000033.1, on the reverse strand, counting down.
GATTTGTCTGTTTTTTTAAATAATATAATATAAATTTATCACGTTCACACGTTTATTTCGGGAAATTCCGTGATTTTGGTCTCATTCGCCAATGAATCGCGAGTAAAACAGGGAGAAATCACGTACTACCATCGAAGATGGTGGTGCAAATAGGATGGTCGAAAATTATATTGTAGCACGATACACCTCATTAGTGATTCCTGTGTACCACAAGCTAGTAGTGTTTCTCTCTCTCTCTCTCTTTCTTTCTCTCACCTCCAATTTGACGGATTATGACCGCGAATGGACGCGGAATGAACAAGATGCAGAGTCGCGCCAAGTCCAATAGGATGGCCTCGTTTCCACTTCGGCGGAACTCATTTAAATACTGATGGATGTGGATTATTTTCTTGCCATAACCGCGGTCACTCTCGGCCCCATTTCGCGCGCTCACACACCCCGTTTTCTATCCTCGATCTCTTGTTCCATCGCTTTTCTCTCTCACCTAACATGGCGCGGTCGATGTTGTTCCGCGCGTGCGAGACGGACAGTAAATTGATTATCGATTCCGAATAAATTACGCTCATCCCCTCGATCAGTGCTCTCTTACCTCGGACCGCGACAGCAATGATGAGAGCTGTTCGAGCACCTAACCGGGGAAACTTCCCGTCCTTCTTTTTTATTTAAATCGTCTCGCGCACGTGCGATGTCAGGGATTGGTCAGGGTTTGCGAGTGGGACGATAGAAAGCTATCGATTACGTTTAAGGGCAAAGAGTTTAAAATTAACGACACTGTATTATTGTAAGCTTATTTTCGCTCAACATATCGTTAAAGCAGTAAAACATTAAGAATTTGCTATTTGAGATTAACATTGTGATCATTAGTCAATAAATTGTATAAAACTTCAATCGTTATGCAAAAAGAGCTTTGTAAAAGAAATTTATTTTTAACGATAAACGGCGTAACCATAATATATTTTTTTAGATATTTGGTATAAATAATATTTTATATTGTCGGCATAAAAATTTTGTTCCATATATTCGTTGCCTAGTCTTGTAGTTATTTTGTCAGTTGATTGCGTACACCGTTACCGCAAGCAGACGAACGTATTCGTCAAGTCCTGACAATAATTTAGATAATTTCCAACTGTTCAATGTATTATTAAATGAGGTGATCCGGGTGCAAAATTAATAACATCGTGATAATTTGATCATTTGATTATTCTATTGGTTTAACGCGCTGTTAAATGAATGGTTTATTTTGGACACGACGTAAGCGAAAATTTTGAAATTTCGTTAAAATAGGCATTTATATCTATTTGCATTAATTATCTAATGCCGGAATCGATACGCGCGTTATCGGATTTTAAGAATAATTGAATATTCACAACTGTGCGTTGAAATATTCCTGCTTTTATATAATACATATTTAATCAAGATATTACTTCAGTATAAATAAATAAACTACTATTTTAATCAGAGTCATTCTTCTGACTCATATCTGAACTTCGAAATAATATAAAAATGCGCAATTTAATTATTAAATTTTGGTGCTTCAAATAACAAAGTGCGAGACACATAAAAAAAGATATGTGCAATTTTTAATTTCTTACTAATTAGTAACTGTTGTATATTTATTTAGGTGACATATTAAGAAAAAGCTTTAAAAATTTTAGAAGAAGAGAATATTAAATTTCACTAATGATTTATGACCTTCTTTTTACTTGGTTGCTGCCAAATTTTATATGGCTCTCTTCTGCCGCTTGAAAAATAAATGGCTTAAGTCCTGCATTGCCTAGGAAATTAGTTCTAGTTCCGGCGATAACTTATCTCGCGACGAGAATCGACGATAAATTTCGCGAGTTGGACGCAGCGGATTCATAAAAGTTCGTCAATATCCCATCGCATCCCACGAAACGATTGAACTTCATTATACGCTGGCGAAGTTCATCGAAAAACTTGGCTCGCGATTATGCGAATAAATCCACGGTACACAAAGGTGGCGGATAGATTTCCATCGTGGCAACGTTGACCTTTGAGCACGGACGCAAACAAGAAACTTTCCTTTCTCGTACTTTCCGCGTTGCGTCCGGGATATCTTAAAAGCGCGCGGTAAGCCGGAAACGATGGGAAAGTAATTAGCCAGCTGTTTAGGAATTTAACGGCGTGCGTCCAGGAAAGAGTTTCCTCCGCCTGGCGCGGCGTAAGGATCCACCGCGAGTTAATTAAACCGGTCGCTCTCCAAGTGAAAAGATTCTCGATCGCGCAGACAGACGGAGGCCAAGTATCGCGTGAACGCAATTTGCAGGCTGTCTTTCGGCGGACTTGAACGTGCATTCGACTAAATGCATAGCATTCAGCGGCATTTACGGGAATGAAGTGAAAATTAATCCTAAACTCTCGACGAGCTACCCCATGGGATGCACCTCTATTTTTCATCGTCAAGACCTGTAATTTATTATTCGCCGCTAAAATGTACTTTTAATTTTCCCTTGCGATTTACCACTGCACGTAGTTGCTGTTTTATAAATAGGTAATATGTACAATATCAATGTCGTAAATATATGTAACTGAATACCACCAATTGTGATTACAACATATAAATTATCCGAAATTATAACTGTAATAAATTTTAATAGAATAGAATAGAAAACAGAACATTTAATCGCTTTTTTACTTTTTAACACATTTTTAATTTCGAGTAAAAGATATTATATATAGTGAGTTGTATTTTAAATTATTAATAATTATTAATAAAAATACCTCATAATTTATCTTTAAATTTAAATTTAAAAAATGTGGTGCACTGTTGGTATTGTGATTTATTTTATAAAAAGTATCTAATTTATTGAAATATCAAGTTTCACTAAATATTATAAAGGATTCAATTATAATTAAATTCCGAAAGCGTATTAAAACTATTCTACCGTACAAATATATATTTTTATTATATTTATAATTGAACTAACCACAGATATTTATTTTATTTTATGCTTTTATATCTTCTGTCTTTAGATATATTGTATTGCGTTAAACAAATAATTTCTAGTTAAAAGCGAATTTTAACTCATTGCTGATTATGTTTCATTAGTAACTGTAATTGCGTTGTTTTCATAACAATTGATACAGCGAGGTGATTTTACGCTTGTTTGCGGTTATCCAAATTAATCATCAAAATCGCTTTGTTAATTTTGATTTTAACCAAATGATAGCAAAAGTAATCAAACATGATAACAGAAATGGGATGAAAAACATGGAATATCAAAATATAGTTATTAACGTATATTACGCTTTTCCAATTAACTATATACTTCATTCGTTAGAAAGTTATATTATAAATGATTTACATACATATATACATGTGTGTGTGTGTGTGTGTGTGTGTGTGTGTGTGTGTGTGTGTGTATGTTGTACTTATTGCGCGAATATCGATTTCATTTACTAGATATCAAAGAGGTAATTCGCTAATGAGACCAACATTACCTATTTATTTTCATAAATATGAGAGAATACAAATATTTTATGAAAATGACGTTTTATCAAATTAAATATTATTACCGTCAGTTAATTTTCGGTACGTTTTGGAATGCTCTTACACCACCGGAATATTTGACGCGGAATAATTTAACCGTTCTTGTTACCATTATCTATATAACGTAAAAACGTATTTTGAAATCGCTTATGGTGACATCAATGGACCAATGAATATCCGGAAATTCACAAAGTGTGCAAAATTATTTCGTTGTTGGCGGCGAATTGCGGATTAATATGCATTGCAACATCGCATTTGTATTCGCGATTATCGTCACTAGCTAACTAAAACATTATCTTGTCAATCCGCGTTGGCCGCAAATTTGCGAGTAATCAAGAGGAGATGCCGAAAATGCAAAATTCGCAATTGGTAAACCCTCGCGTCGTGGCGCAGTGCTGCGCAATCATTGACTAATTAAAATGCAATCGGCGTATGTCGAATTAGCATAAGCAAATTCTTCCCGGCCATCCTTTTTTCGTCCCTCCCCGTTTATTTCGCGAGATTCACTTTGTTTTCGATCCCCTGTTTACGCTCCTGTTGCCTCCGACTGCACGAAACAACGCAATGTAATTGTCTATCAGTTGTTTGCCGCCGAAAAACAACTGGTAGCAATTAGCCGTCAATAAAATTAATTCATTGAAATGACTATGCGCGTGTTATTTTATTTTGTTGGCGCGAAAATCATTCGTTTATACGTGCAATAAAAATTATAGATTAGACTTTGCAGCATTTTAAATTAAAATAAGCTTTATAAAATTCATAATATTCAGATAATTGAAATTTATATTACACATTTAAAAAATGAAAATATTTTATTTTATATGACATTTTGTATTTTATTTTTCATATTCTGCAATCACATCTATTCATATCTGATTAAAACATTTTTGATATTTCTCAAAGAAATTTTTTTGCAAATAAATTATTTAAATCGAAATGTAATAATTACATTGAGGACATTAAGGATAGAAATTGAATTAAAATACAATTAAAAGTTTACATATAAATAAAAGCGTAAATATATATAAATATAAAAGCATAAATAAAATAATAAAAGCGTATTCTCTTCGTGTTCTAGTTTTATAAAATATTCGATAAGCCAAGTCTCGCTTTAATATCCTTTTGTATTTTTAAATCCTAAGTTAAACTCTGTATCGAGTTTCTTCTACTGTTGCTCTTTTACCAATTTTCTATTTCGGTACCTGACCCTTCCTTGTGCAAGTCTGGTTTATTGGATAATAAATGTTTAAACCTATAAGCAAATTGCTGTGCTACATCCGGCCAAGTTATTATGGGTACGTGCTACTCGACAGACATCGTGAATATGCTATTTTGTATACCTCTTTTGCGATGCTGCCTTTTCGATAACGTACATCACATTGGAGATTTCCACTATTCCAAAATTTCACGAGTAAAACTCGCTCTTTCGTAAGATTTACATTTTATCGTAATCTATCGCTTAAATCGAAATGAGATTTTCTTTGTTGTCAAAAATTTCACCGGGATGCACAAAGCGAAGCTTTTGCTATATTAAGAAAGTAATTAATAATTGTTGTATTTCTCATTTGCATGTATCTGTGGAATTATACAGTATATACAATTTCTGCACTTTTTAATAGAAAAGAAACGGGGCATAATTGATGTTGCTGCTAATTATAGCTGTAGTAATTACTGCTAAATTCACTTAGCAGCAGAAATCAGTTATGCAGGATTGTTAAATAAATATCGTTAATTTACGCAAACGTCCCGCTGATTGTACAGTAGAGCTACCTTGTAATTAATAATGCCGATTAATAATTTGGTGTGATTGGGAATTATCAAATGGAAGTTGTTATATCGTGAATTGAATTTCTTTCTTTTCTCGCGTGTACTACATATCCCACTGTTCTGCAGTATGTGATCTCACACACACACACACACACACACACACACACACACACACACACACACACACACACACACACACACACACACAAACGCATATTGAGATAAGTTTCATGTAACGCGCAATTTACCAAGCAAAATAACGTTATGAAATATTTCGTCACTTTCGTATACAATATATACGTTATGTGTAGCACATGGCATAGAATTTTCAAGAAATAACACGATTCCGGCGGACCTTTTGGGGTCGCAACGGAAAATTTCGCCGCTGGGAATTTTTGCATCGTGACTTACTTTTTATCTGACGAAATTAGATAAGTGGAAAACAATTACAATTATAAAAAATTATTAAATTATTAAATTATTAAAGATTTTTAATTATACAAGTTAATTTTAGTCTGCGATTATGTAACAAATGTAAAAGATAAAATTAATTATCTCCTTTTCCGACATTAATATATAAATTAATCGGAAATATTCGGATGAGATAATTAGCAAAATGGATATTTCTATAGAACAAATTTAATAAGAAAAATATGTGACAAGTTTTATTATTCCTTTCGTGTCATTTATATTTTGCTTTCTTTCCAAGCTCTAATGAGTTCTAGTTACTACGCGCGTCTTTAAAAATACAGTAATTATTTTTGGAAAGCATTTCCCTACCGCGATGCTTATTGTAGATACGTTGCACACAATTGCAAAAACTGTCTACATATACATATATCCTGCATTTAAACAATGCCATCGGCAAAATTAATAAACGCGGGCGTTGCTTTCATGACATTCGCGAAGCAAAAATTCCGGAAAATAAAAATCCGCGACTCACAATTGATTGCTGTTTTGACATTTTGGCATTTTGACATTTCGACAGCTAGCACGCTCGTACGCCTCTGTTGTTGCCCGAGCTTGTTTGACAAATAGTTTGCGGCCGCTTAAAACAATGAAAGAAACTAACTGCTATAGCGCTATGAATTAATAGAAATGGCAAAGACATAAAAATTGATGAGCCAAGTGGTTAAAAAGAATAATTTTTATTCAAGCATCTTGTCGAATGTATGTTGGAAAAATGACTATAGAAACATTATGTTACCATACAAAAAACGATTGTAAAAAGAATTCATTTAATCTAAAGTAAATTTAACTTCTTTATCAATCGAAAATATATCTCTTTATGTCTGTAACATTTCATTATTTTATATCAAAATAAAATTTTCTTTGTTAAAAGAATTCACGGCAAATATAAAATGAGACTTTGAGATTAAAACCAAAAGATCAATTAATTATTGTTACATTTCTATTATGTTTACAAAATTGTAGATCCTGTACTTTTTAATTGGAAAGAAACGAAGCACAACACAACTTGGATTAAAGTTAAAATACATACTTCAATTTCTTTTCATTTCGTTTGTTATTACTTTCAGTATATTCAGAAGAATTATGGAAAACATATCTAACAAAATGTACATACATTTTTTCTTACGTAACAGCTTCGTTTTTTTAACAACTTTTAACAGTTTCACAATAAATTAACTGTATTATGACTGTATATTGTTTTTTCTCTTATTATTTTTTTTTCTACACTGAACAATAAATAATTATACTACATTGTAGATTTGAAGGTGATTTTTTTCAGTTATAAGGAACTTTGCACGTTCGTAGAAAAATATATTTAAGTATGTACCATTTTTTCGCTATGTTTGTATAGTATCTTAATAATATATTCTAGAGATTAATTAAATTGTAAATTCTGATACGAAAATGATGTAAATAATACGAAAATACGAATTGTTTCATTATCAAATCTAATTGAAATATAACCAATTAAATTTGATATAATTTATATAAACAATTTTTGCAATGAAGATATAGTATATGTATATAGATATCTTCATTGCACAAACATATTTACAAGTGGATGTAAATAAATAAACTATGAAAGATTAAAATAATTAAATTAATTAATTTAAAATAATTAAATTCACATAGAATAGTTTTATATTTTTTAATTATATTTAATGAATAAAATATTTTATTATTTCCGAATAAAATTGTAGTCCAAAGAGTAATTACATAAATTAATACATTATTATGAATTAACAAGTAAAAATTAATTGACAAGTAAAAAAGGTTTTGAAAGTTCAAAGTGGAGCATATATAAGTTAATATTATATCAATCTTTAATAAGATATATAAATATAAATCGAATGTTTAATTCTCAACACTCTTTTTTTCTTGTTACCTGTTAATTTCACTATCAAGAGTACTTTGTTATTTATCCAATTATTCTTTAATATTATATGCAAAATTTTTACACTTTGGGAAGAGATTGTATAATTTAATAAGTAAAAATTTTTCTTTTGTGATTTTAATTCAATTAAAAAAATGAAATAAAATAATTTTTTCTTCATTTATTAAAATGATACATAATCTCGCTTCTTATATGATTCGACAAAACAAAATAATAATAAATTAATTTCCATTCTCAAAATGAATATAAACTTTAATAGTACTTTTCAAAAATATATATTTAAAATTAAATTTAATAATTTGTCTTAAATGAAATAATTGGACGTTAAATTTAAATCGTCATTTAAAAAGATTTTGAATAATTTACATGTTACACTAGGCTCACCATTATGCCCCGCCCGCTTCTCCTCTCATTACGTAATATTTGTTAATTACTTCCACGCGACGAAAGAACACACTTTTCAAGTAAACGGCTACGCTATATGATGGTTTTTTTTTCTTTTTATAACGGCGCGACCCGGTTTTATAAAGTCAAAGCATGCTTTCTATCCACATCGTAAGAGCAAGTCGGAAAAAGTTTTGATAACTCTGTGGAAACGTTGCTTGCCGCTCGTTCGTTTAATGTGCAAAACACTTTTCATATTTTGTGACTAACGTAAATAAATAATAACGCATGAGTGAATGAGCAATGGACTGAGATGTGAGGTGTAAGATGAAATGTTTAGTTGTTGCCGAAGTAAATTCAACTACCAGTAGCAAATTTTAGACTGCCTGTGCTCGATGGGCTCTCTCAACAATTTAATAAAACGCATAATCCAGTTGCGCCGAAGCACAGCGAAAATAGTTTCACTTGTAAACGAAGGAAATTATTGAGTCGCCGTTACATTGGCGTCTCAAGTCCACTCTCTCCAGATCGCTCTCCAAATATCCTGAGGATATTTTTATGATGCGAATCAAAATGGAGGAATGAACGATAAAAAGTAATTTACTTCTCGAGAGCCCAAAGAGATAGAGTATGTTTTCGATTCTCAGCTATTCGCACGGTCTTTTTCGTCGAATACTTTCTTTCCGGTGAAAGATATATCGCTGTACACGCCATGGGTTCTTTATTCGATACACATGCCCGCAGCCACTCACCCATACGCGCACACTTTCGCATGGCGGTATGCCACTGAAGCTTTGCCAATAGCAAATAAATAGACGATATAGGGGAGGGTATACGAGAGCCAGGGGGTCGGGACATTACGTGGCTATTTCGTGAGGCGAAGAGACGCGAGGGGTGTATGGGCGTTAGATTTAGAGAGGTTTAATTTTCCAAAAAGCTGGATTTGCGATCGCCGCGACGCTCGCGTCGCCAATTTATCGTCAGAGTCGCTCACGTGCTGGATATTCCACTCACCAATAAGGAAAGATTCTTTTCTTATCTTTATTTGGATATTCACGTTTCCAGTGATTTATTTTCAAGGAATCTTTGTCTTCCATATTCCATACCGATGTATTTGTCATTTATACTTAAACAAGACATTACAACTTTTTCACAACTTTTATATGAATATCATTTTTAAATAATCTTCAATATAGAAACTGCTTTTAATACTGCATCTCTCATATTTGCGTTCCATAGTTAAACCTAGACTTAATGTAAAATATTGTCCTGTTTCCTGGATTATTTTTTTATTACTTCTTTTACATTGAAAATAAAAGCTATCCATAATAATGTAATTGCTACCAATTAATCGTTACGCGCTCGTTGTTTCGTAAAAAATAAATTCGGTCGCACGTTTGTGCATTTTTAGCATTCATGTAATGAAGAGAGTGCTTTCAATTAAATGCCTAACATGTAGTCATGCGCGATTCAACAACTTTTACAGCAATAAATGATGTGGATTGCCGTTTAAAAATAAGACATTTCAAAACTGTCATAACTTGCTGATAAGATTTTTTTTTTTTTTAGACAGGTTGTTTCTTTAAGTTTAAAAGCGCACTCGATCAATATTGCAAATTGAAGAACTTCCTGATGAAGTTTCAATGGTATACAAAAAGTAGATAAAAAAATTTCTTGTGTAAAAAATCATTCATGAAAAATATATATTAATGTATTTTCAATTTTTATTCTTTAATTATACAATTTAAAAAATTACATGCATCTACGTAATATTAACATATAACGTATATTAAATATAGTTTTACAATTAGATATAGTAGCGAACCTTTTTCTAATCGGTCGAAAACTTACACTCGCAATATCGCAATCGACGCGAACAAGAAAAACCGCAAAGTTCGGGCCGGAATCCCCTGCGCAACCGCATCTACCATTCGTGAGCTAGAATCCAAGTTAAAACCCGCGAGGAGATCTCGCGAGAAACTCGAAATGAGCGTATCGACAGAGCGGAAGAAACGTAGCTGGCGGAATTAACCAGTAAGATAAACTTTGCCACTGTAAATTTCCTAGGTGACATTAGCGATCGAATTAGAAAGTCGCTCTCGAGTACCGTCGCGTACCGGAACTTCCGAAACGGCGAACAGGACGCCCATTAAATTTAGCCGGCACATCTCTTGGATACACAAAAATAAAAACTTATGCAAAGTATTTTTCATCTTTGCAATCATTCCAAGTAATACCGGCGATACTAACTTTGTATGTCACTTTATTTTCGAGAGAACTGGTCGGCCTTTGAATTTATTTACTGGGCCAATTTAATGTTCAAATTGCGTACGGCTGCTCCCCGGGGATTTGTTATCGAGGGATCGACGAGCGAGATTAATTGCTGGGAATCGCGCGGACTTGCTGTAACCATTTTGGAGAATAAATTAGACTAGCTTCGGGAACGCGGTCGCGGCAAATTTCTATTTTGATTACTACCTTGTTGTTAACGCAATGATGGTATCCTAAACGATGTTGAAAAATTCAATCAATACTACTACGAAAATGTAGTACTACGAAAAGCGATAAAGAAATTTTACTTTGTAGATTACAAACAATACTCGATTAAGTTCATGTAATTTATATCGAAAGCAACCGATAGTTCTAAATAAAAATATCTTTTTCCTAGCCGCCACTTTCCATTAATAACATTGAACGTCTATCGATTTAGTAAAACGTTATTTTTCCAAAATTAATATTCAGATAAGTAAATAATAATTAAATTTCATTTACGACGGCTATTTTATCACAGATATCGATATATGGTTCGTCCGACATGAAAGTGCAATGTAAAAAAACAGGAAAACAAAATGTGAATATTTCAACGCAAAAATAGCGATGACGAAGTCTGGACGTTATATTTTTATATCTTTAGAACGCCGTCAGATCTCAATTTCCGAGGTATTTTTAAATGCAGGTAACGTGAGATTTTTCCAGGGAGTAATTTTCGGCGAATAACTAAAGTTACGGAACGGAATAGAGATTACATCGATAGCGAATTAATATTGTAAATGCGAAATTTAATGTTAAAGAGCGAAAGCATTTTATACCGTTCTAATCGATAAGCTGCGGCGTCGATCGCAAACCATTTACAATCCCGACACCGTTGGGGAGAATATTTCATTATTGCATGTTACACAGCGTAATATATTACGACACATTATTACGCATCATTCATCGTTCATGTTTGTTTTAATCCGGCTGCTTTATAATTTATATCCGAAATGCAGCGCGTTTTTGATTTCTTAAAGACAGCAGAATTAATGTTATGGAATTCAATGGAAATAAAAGTTTACCCTGGTTCGACGAGAAAAATGTTTAGCTGGACTGAATGGAGACTAAACGAACACGGACATTACTTGTACGTTGAGAATTTATTTGCTAGATATATTGATCTTATCAAGTTAAAGGGAAGAATACTTAAATTTGTATTGTAACGAAGAATGTACAAAGAAAATATGATAGATTTTACAAATATTCAGATTTGGAAGTAAAAATTATCGTAAACTATTCGCGATAAATCAACGATAAAATTCGTTTAAAAAAAATATCGTTCGCTTCGCGACGCACGTTTCTCGAATGCAAAAGGAGCCGTTTATGAGAAGTGTTTATCTGGAACTGGATGTACTTTCGGTACGCAAGTTTTCGAGATGTGTATTCCAAAAACGATTCGGGACATTCCGAGAAAATGAGAACGAAAGATAAACAAAATAGAAAGAATAGACAGACAAAGATGGCAAAGGTGGGAAAAGAACATGGTCGGAAAATTGGACTTTCCTAGGTTTGCCGAAGAGTGAGATGCGCAGCCGGCACTACCGATTCCAAGGCGAATTGGAGTCAGCCTTATCTGATCTCGGTGCTCGTATAAATCCCGGCAATCAAAAGATGACCATCTAAACAGTCGCGTTCTCCTAAGAAATGCTCTTAAACGGCCGGAGAAGTACTGCCACCCCTTTCGCATTTGCAACGAATAGCAGAATGCGATAACCCGTAATCTGTGATTTAAATTATAACTTCATTTATGAAAACGAAACGTGATAGTAGATGGTATAAAAATGAGAACAAAATTATTAAAAATAAAATCGCAAAGTTATAAATTCCTACAGAATCAACTATTTTAAATCATGAAACTTATTATTACTATATTGTAAAAGAATTATGATAACAGATACTTTTATATCCATTTAAAATCTATTTACGTAATATAGTTTTATTTTGTAAAAAATGTATAAGCACCTTGATAACGCACGCGTTACTGTTACATTTAATTTCTTGACAAAATGTTATTCCAAACATGCGCGCTTTTTTAAATTCATACCGCGTTTCAATTTACCCGTGCATAAGACAGTAGAATTTTATATTCTCGGCGATTATCGATTTTCATATCTCGGCGTGTCCCAAGTGTAAAGCAATAAATCGTCCTCTTGACGCAAGAGCAAAAATTGATAATTCGATAAAAAATTTCCTGCCACGCTTGACTAAATTCACCTGTCGAGAGTTTCGCGTTTGTCGATGTTAGAAGATTCTCTACGAGGGAATAGCACGTTCCTTTGAAGAGACGTTAACAATATAATAAAACTGATTCAATTCGATGAATTTAAATTATAATATTTACCTTACAATATTTACTCGCGCGTGGGAATTTTTTCCCATTTTGTACCGCATCTCCTTTAATCAGTATCGCATCAATGTGCCAAGCGACGTAATTTTAATGCGAAAATTATCGCCAGTTAAAATATTCACGTGACAAATATATGAGAACTAATTGACCAAAGCATGTGCTGAAATCATTTTCATTTTCACGCCGATACAATTTATTGAGCAAACGTTAATTGGAGCATCGCAGATAGACGGGATAGCATTACTCGTCGAGCGTACGCGGTCGTGACACGTGTATTCGTTGTACCGCGTATTTACACGCAAATTTTCCTAATTCCGCGGGAGAAATCGGTATTGGAGCATTGAGAAAAAAATAACACATCACGCGCAGATGTGATGGCGAGAGCTTTGCGGGACGCCGTCATTTGTTGGTTAGCAAACTGCAGTTGAAGTTCTGCGGAAACTCGCGTCACCCGCTAGAAACTCGCGCTTTTAGGCTGCACGTAATGCGATATTTCATCCTTGACTATTTCATGATTGCGACAAGGGCAATCATAACTTTATTAGCTCGCGATTATTATCTTAATCGATTGTCGCACCCTGCCAACAGTTTTATGAATAATGATTTGAAGAGAATGTATTTTTTGTACAGTTATCCATCGTTATCTGAATGGTAAATGACCTACGAGAAAAATGTTTAGCTTATTTTATCCAAGAACGTTATCTATTTGGTCACTTTTGTTGCGATATATTCCGATTGTGTTTCAGCAATTATTTCAATGAGAAACTACATCGAGAATTCCAGTGGAAAAATACTGACGTGAAAATCTGGCGCGTTATAACGTCATACAGACATAATAGAAGCAGACATGGTCTAGCGAGCAAATAATCTTCTAATGGATCTACTAATAGGACAAGCAAAGACGAGGTTGTCTCCTCTCCACCGCGACCTCGCGAAGGGTGAAAACCCATTTGGCAAGGGTGTCAGGGCTCGTGTGGCATCGCGCGCGGTAGCTCGAGGCAAATACATGGACGAAGCATTTATCGGCCATATCAATCGTTATCGGGGTGAAACAATTCGAGGATATCCGCAGTCCTCGTGATGGCCGTGTCTCCACCTTCCCCGTGGGAATGAGTTATCGGAAACGATCGATACTACCGCGCTGGATACTTACTAAGGCGAGATGTAATCGCTTGCAACCGTTCGTTAGAAGTGGCATTCATAGGTGAATATCGTTATAACGCGTCCCACGCCGATTCAGATCTTATTAAATTATTCCGCAATTTTAACACTTGGTAGTTGATCTGACAATGAGTGCGGACATGCGATGAGATCGCTCGATAGCTTCCCTTTTCTCACAATATCGTTTTCTCGATATCTCCAGATTGTAGTACTTGTTCATGAAGCAATCCGTGATAATTAAATATCCGGAGAAAATGGACGGACATTAATAGTTAATTGTGCAAGCGTGTTAATTATGCATCATTTATATGGATGCTTCGTTTACCCCTAAGTACATAATTTATCATCCCATTGCTTAATTGCACGCTATCGTGACTACAAACGTCGTAATATATCCTGTAAATTACATCTCGCTGTTTCCTCAGACTTGCAATTACTCACTTATAGACATATCTGTTATTTATGGAGTTGTGTCTTTGAATTGCTTGTTTATAGAAATATATTCTTCCACTCTCAAAGTATAACGCTAACTATTTTCACACAGTTTCATCCCATTGTCATAATTGTTTTTCTTTTCACAAATTATGCATTTCAAGAAAATGGTATTAAAAATAAAAGTTTTAAACTGTCGGTATTCATGAATTGCGTCATGAATTGTTCTTTGTACATCCTCCAGTATAACACAATTTTAAGTTCTCACTTCTTTAAGTTCGCTAAGCCTAAATAAATACTTCTCGCAAGCGAGTTGGCCAATTTCCATAATAACTCGTTACCCACTAGTTAATGATGAAATAACTTTCTAATTCTAATCGGATTGTTACTTCTCGCTAAGTCAGTGAACAATTAACGAGGGGCCACATCAATTCAGTAAGCAAATAGAAGGTCTCTTTGCTGCGAGACAGATTCGATAATACCGTCGCGACGGATTCTCAAGAAACGCTCGGGACACATCTCAGCGGATAGTAACTCGATTTCGAATTCTCCGTGCGAAATTTCCCCTTCGCTCGTAGCCTGATCCTTACGCTCTGCGACTACTTTCTAACGGCGCGGGCGGGTCCGCCGCTATTCTCTCGCGATATGGCGGAGGGCAAGGCGGCAATAGGCCGGCGCGCGGGGGTGGAAAAGTGCGATACGGTTTTCCAACGGCTTACGGATAAGTCGCGGAAAGCCAGCGGGGTAATAGCGACGACCGGTATGAATCAGCCGTAAGAGTTCTCCAGGAGATCCCGGCCGCTTGGTGCAGTAATATATTTCCCGTGCCGATAGCGATCGATCGTTTCGGGCGAATAAAATGTCAATACTCTTGTCGCGTTTCGGTTTAACCTCCACTGTACGCCTTGCTCGGAGAGCGAGGCCGAGTAAGATATAAGCGTAAAATATAAGAGGGGAAACTGGCACGGCGGAGAGCGTTACGGCGCGTGTACGATCTTCTTCTACATGTATGCCCCGGAGATACCGGAGAAATAGCGAGAACCGTGTTTCCCGGCTGCTCCGACCGCTTTATCGTTGGAAGTGACGTACTTGGTGGGTTCCCGCGCGGCCCGAGCTCTCATCTCCACCGTAATACGTGATAATAAGAATGGCCTGAGCGCTGCGCCGGAACGCTCGAATCCACTTCCTTTCTCGCTGTTCCGTTCTTCGTATGTTCCCCGTACTTAATTCTTTGCGAGATAACGTGACAATAATTGCTCAGCGTACGTGTATATGTGCAGAAAATTAGAAAAAAAAGAGAGAGAGAAAGCGAATATACTCTCGCACAGCGTTTGTGAGTCGAAAAGCAACATTTGGTTCCAGCGTCGCCAATCGGCAAACTCTTTCTTTTTTCATTTGCAATAACCTAACATTATGCAAATTATGGCAAATTATATAGTTATTCGTTGGTTCGTTCTGTATACGTGTGTCGAGTTATAATTTAAGTCAATGGAAAGGTACTTCCGCCGCGCTGCGGGTTTCCAACACGCCGGTTCGCATGCGGTTTTCACCCCGTTTCGCGGCATCCCGGCGCCGCGAGGATCTTCGGGGAGGCGAAGGACAACAGTTTCTCGAGCGGTGAACTGCGCGCTGGCCCGATAGGAGCGAGGAGAGAAATAACTCCTGGATGCGGGAGGAACGCGAACCGCGGCGCGGCGAAAGGGCGGGAGGTGGGCGATACAGATAAGGAATTTTCCGTGCGGGGATTCCGTAGCGGCGGGTTATCCTTTCCCAAGGAATCCAGGAAGCTCGGTTCCCGAGTGGGGACAACGTACCCCTCGAGATTCACGGCGCGATCCTAGCTGTAGGGCGCGTTACCGGCGTGTCCTGAAGGACGAATCGCCCCGCCGCCAGTGGCAGGCTTGGATTACCACGGAGCAACATGGTGAAATTACGTCCTCTGACTTAGCGATCTCTTTCTTTTATTTCATCGTGCCTGATAACGTCCGGCTACGCGCGCAGAGGACTGCAGACGGGATGTTCCGAATGATCTTTGTTTTCTCTGTGCTTTGCAGCAAGATGCTGGTAGATAATATCGAATACAATATCGAAGTGTGAGAACATTAAATTTTCTGTCCATTTGTTACAAATATAAAAGGTCCTGAGATAATTTATTATGACAATTAGGTTTATAAAAAATATACGGAAATTGTATTTTTAGATTATATCAAGAAAAAAGAATTTTTTCTGTGTTTTGAATTAATCTTTCAACAAATCATTAATAATAAAAAAATGTTAGGGAAAACCTTTAAACAGATTCAAGATTAACCAAGTTTGAAGTTTGATAATCTATTTAATATTAAATTTTGAAAAATTAGAGAGTAATAAGACCGTTCTCAAAATATTTCAAAATAATTCTAAATTAAAATTAAGTTAATTGCCAGAAAAATTAAGTTCAAGAAGAGTTTAAAAAGCTTTATGTTTTTTTCTCCTTTTATTCGTATACGTACACAGATTGCTTTATATCTCCCTAAATAGGCGTTTATTCTTAAGGTATGTTTATCGTGAGAAAAGATAAAGTTGTATTCTATTCTGTTCTACTCTATTCTAGTTTCCTTTAGCAAAGTAAATATACAGAAAACATTCAGAGACGCTTCGAGCTACAGCTACGAACAGTTTTAGACTTGCGAGTGGGTAACGCCATTCGGCAAACTTAAATCTTAACGTATAGAGGGAGGGATAAAAGTACGTGCAATCGAAAAGGGATTAGCTAGTTTCGATTTATGTGGCCGACTGAGGATGTAAAGTGAAATTTTCTTATTCGGCGCCTTAATCCTTCGGCACATTATCAGATTCACGACCGATAAAATTCTCAGGGGAGAATTTTCGGTGACGATATCTTGTTTAAATGCCCAATTCTTTCACTAGAGACTTAAACAAATGATAGAATTATAATTAGGTAAATCATATAAATCATATAATTAATCTATCAATCTTAAAAATTATATACTTTAAACAATATTTACTTATTTTGTCTGTAATTGTTCCAATTTTGGTGAATATTAACTACACACAGCACTTTAAAAAATAAAAAAATTGAAAACACATTAATTTGCGTGATATTAATGAGACTAAAGGTAATCTATTTTAATAAACATATAAATTATACATCATCGAAAGTTGAAGGAATTTCACAAATTGAGATTTATAGATTATCACAGTATTTTAATATAATGTAATGTAATCCGAAAAATATGTAAAATTTTATAGAAAGGATTTAGTGTGCAAATTTAATTGGTACACAGCGACTTGCAAATACAGATCACAATGTCGAGTCACACACGATTTAAGAATTAATTAAACCGTGGAATGTACGAATTTCGCAGAAAAAAATATCATCCATGTTGGCGTTTCTTCTTGGCGTTCAGAGGTATTGTATTAATTAAATGTCGAAATTGATATCGAAACATGGAAAGCAATACCGAGAGCATCATATCGTGGGTAATGGAATTAATACAGACCGACATAAATGGTCATGCGGAATCGGGTCGATCGGGATAAACAATCATAATAAATCAAGACTGTATGATGAGAATGTTGAACAATGAAAAAGTAATAGCCGGAGCGAACGGGTGAAATTGCGCCTTCGTGTATGATGAAAAGCATTACACATACATTAGATATACATATATTAGGTTGTACAAAATCAAGATTTTACGAAGCCAAAAAAATGTAACAAGTGACATTTATACAAAGGAAACAAAGTATATTGATTAAATTGAATCTGTATTGAAATATTGGATAAATCCATTTTTGGTGAGATGAAATTAACACATTGTATAAATGTCAATTATATAACAGTATATTTTTATAAAAAAAAGAAAAAATTAGAATGGTTTCTTTTTATCTTTTCACTAGATTATATTTTATACACTGGATTATATTCTAATTTACAAACTATTTTTAAATATTCTTTTATTACAACGAGTAAAGCTATTTTTTAAATCTTTTTTTTACCTGATATATGATATGTCACATGATAGGTCAATTTCAGCATGGTGTAAAAAATATGAAGATATACCAAATAAACCAAATAAAAATTCCCTTTAACGTAAAAAACTTTGTGAGATGTGAATAAATATACTATTACAAATATGAAATATATATTTCAGAGTTCCACATAGAAAATAATTCGTCGTTTATATGCCATCTGAAAATAATTATCCTATATATTCCTTTACGTAATGGGATATATACATGTATCTGCATGCAGATGATCATTTTGAAGTAATATTCTGCTAAATCAGTAATTTCTGAAACAAAACTATCTATAAATTCACCAAAATTAAATATATTTTTATCTTAAATAACAGCAGACTACGTTGTCACGCGAAATAATAAAATAAAATGATGATGAGTATAGGAAATGGAAACGAGCTTCGGAGATGTCTGGATCCGAGATCGAGTTACGATAAAATGAAAGACCTGCGATACTATAAGCAACGTGGAACGCGATGGGGTTATGGGGGACCGAAATGGAACGTGATGTGGTGCGAAAGAAACGATATGCGGTACCTTACAGCAAAACACATGAAATGCAATTGGACTAAACGAGAAGTTACAAGCTACCGTAACGATAAGGAAAGAAACGTGGCACGTCGAGAAAGAGGCTAAAGTAAGCCGTTGCGCCCCTTATAACTCAATTCTGCATATATAGCATATTTGCAATATGTTTCCTGTTATCACTATTACACAATGACAATATTTAAAATTGTGTAATATGAATAATTGGCAAAATTCATTAAATATATATTTTTTATATATAAAATATCGACTCGTTATTCTATCACGATGTGAATTTGCTTCGCGTCGCTGATTGCTCTATTGCGTGTCGAAATGTACTAAAATTCTAATCGATATAGTCACCTGGAGATTACCTGACGGGCACCCACGGCAATAAAAGGTAACGTTTTACATGAAAAGAGGCCGACTTTCGATCTATTTTTTGCATAGTGCTTCTTTTTTCATTCTCGATACCTGTATATACGCCCCTAAAGTACCACAAAGAGTACCAAGAATACTTCTCGCCTCGTATTCTCTGGAGTTAACCCATATCGATTAGATTAGATATATATCTTGTCAGGCTTGCCAAATAACATTCGTAGTGACTATTTTCTTAGCGAAATAATATACTGTTCTATTTCTCGATACATTAAAAAAAATAATTATCATCAAAAGAGATTTCATTATCTTGTAAATATTTATCTTAAGCCAACGAGAATAAATAATCGAAATTTTAATTAGCAATTGTATAGACCGCTGGATATCGAACGGCAAAATTAGCACCAATTTGCGTTAATGAAGGGCGTTCCGTTTATAATTATGTTAAAATCGTTACCATTTCGAAACAATATCATACGTAGGTTGATGATGTATGAAATGCATGTTGCGACCAGAATTTACAATCATTGCCAAATGTGTTTGCGCGCCTGCGAATGCAAATCGAATGCATCCATAATTTTTCTTCTTAGATTTTGTTTTAGTCTGGCAAAAATTGTTGCATATTCCAATCTCATTTATATCGCATTGCAAATTATATAAATATTTCGCCAGCACTTCCCACAATAATGCGGAATAAGTCTAAGCGAGTCATATTTCTTTCTTATGTATTTATTACGTCTTATTGCGATTTACGGTGCAATATCGAAAAACGATTTTCATTTCAGCATTTCAATAATAATAATATTTTTCAGACTATAATTTGCTTTTTTTGTCGCAGAGTAAATTAAAAAGAAATAATATTAAACTTCTTCACAAATGTAATATTTTTATCTATAGAAAAATGGAAAAAAGAAAAGAGATTCATTATTAATTTATCTTTTCAGATTATTTGTCTTCGATTATCGCCAAAATCAATTTATGATATAATAACGTTAATTGAATTATTCTCAAGCAAATTCAACATTTTAAAATTTATTTAAATTTTATATTTTCAAATTATATATATATATACATACTCCAGTTTAAAATTTATTTAAATTTTATATATACTTTTTAGCATTGTTGCATAAATTTTTCTCCCGTCTCTTTTTCTCTTTCGTCCACTTTTTCGCGTGATTTTCGTCATGCTACCGTTTTTGGCTCTTGACTCCGCTTTTCCGCTGTATGCCACAGGATTAATTCCAAAGGCGCGATTCAAACGATTCCTTTGTGCCTGGATCCTTTTTCCTTAGCAGTACATCAAAGCTCGGATGTTTAATGCATTCCGATGCCGAACAGGATTATCAAAACAAGAACGGTATATCGGAGCCCGATATCGTGTGCACTGAACGGTAACCGATAACTTTGCGTCGAGAATCTTAGGAGACCTTTAAAGATAACCACCTAATATCAGATCAGCTTTCATTAAGTCAAATGCTTGGTTTAAATTTAATTTCATAAACTCATACCTTCGAATTAGTATACTATTATTACTTAAATAACTTGCAACATATTAGTTATGTTTGGTAATATCTGTCGTATTGTCTGATAATACAGTTTACTCAAAAGCAATCAACAATCTTTATTAAGTATTGTTAATGGTGCTTTCGCTGTTATACAAACCATGTTGAAATTAAAAGATGTTAAATATTATCATAACTTTCGCAGAAGATTTTCCTGCGTCGTATCTTCTATCTTTAAGTAGAAAGCCCGATGTTTGATCAGCCGGTGCGCGTACAAACAGACGCTCATCATTAGATCATAATATTTAATTTCAAGATGGTCAAAGTGTTTCAATAATAAATAATACGTACTTGTAACACTGACATAGACAAATAATATCAAAATTTTTATAAAAATTAAAAGTAGAACACTTAAAAGTGATAAAATATAGCATGTATCGGCTTTTATACATTCAAAGTCTCAAAAAAAAACATTTTAAAAATTATATTATTAATAAATATTGATATATTAATTAAAAATTATTTTATAGGCAGTGTAAATTTTATATACTTTTTCAACTCAGTAAATTCTCTACTTAATTCATATCAGTCCAATTTCATTATTAATTATTGTTCATAAACAAAGTATCATACTTTTAATTTCTTATTTCAATATATAATCCTTAACAATAGTCATAGTAAATATATAAATTATTAATTTTTCTAATAAAATTGATTGTATAATAAAATCAATAAATTCAAAAAATTCCTATAAATCACTTCATATCAATCATGATGAGAATATATACAATCATAGAACCGTATCATCAAAGTTTTGACATCTGCAAGCGTTGTTACGGTCGCAAGTTTCAGCGACAGCGCAGTTGTGGTATGACGGCTGCTCGGAGCAATCGTGAAATTCGCATCTTAACGCGCGCGTCTCTGACAAACGTTCCGCCGACACGACCGCAGGACAAGCGGATTTAGGAATTCCGGCACGTAAGCACCACATTCGAAATGGTCGCGTTAGCATCGAATCGCATTTCGCACGGGCACCATCCGTGGCGCACCTGTCCTAGAATGCGGCGGCACTTTGCAGTCGTACAGATAAAGACGATCGGATTTGTCTCCGTTACTTTCAGGCCAATCGAACGCGAATGCCCGCCGTTCGGTTACCTCGGTGGTATCGTTGCGCTTCTCCAAGCTAGGTTTCGACCGTTCACGTTGCGCCCATCCGGTCGCGCATCCGGGACGGATGAGAGGCCCGGATGTCGAGAGATGGATAGTGAAACGGACGGGGAAAAATACTCTGCTAGGCGAAGCAAACAAGTGTCGTGCACTAAAGTGTCCGCAGAGGGTGGCCATAGCAAGTCCGGACATCCGCTCTTGTCTCGGCCCCGGTCCCGGCCCGCATCACTTCGTAACAGCGCTACGTGAGCAACACCTGAAAACTTGCTTCCTCGCGTATCCCCCGCAACGTATATCCAAAGACAAACATTCGGTAAGAGACCCCGCGGATTTATAGCATGTTTCCTACTTCATCCTTTCTCGTTCAAATTTCGCGTTACTCGTGCGTCGGCGTGTAACGAGGGAGAGAAAGAAACAAAAAAAAAAAAAGGAGAAGATGTGAAAGCGTCCCACTTTTTTCGTATGTAAATTTCCGTCGGGTCTCTTTTCCAGAAGCAAAGAAAACGCGTTACACAGTCTCCCTTTTTAATTTAACGAAAATAACGCGAGTTGCAAAATTGCATTCGCGTTCGTCATATTACCCGAGCTAAAGTCAATTTGGAGAAATTCTTCTCCTCGAAGATAATCGCGCCGGATTCGTCGTAAGATTCCTCGATACTGAACTGTGATACGGAATCAGCGGAAAGCTATAAAAACAGACGACTGTTATTGACGAAGTCAGACGATGGCCCGATGAAGCGTGAAACGCTTCTGTGTGAAGCATATTCTACGTTTATCAATATGATAAACGTACCCGCCAGTATTTGCCTGCGGGCGTGCTACAATGGCACGTATCGCACGAAACTAATTGTGGCCTACGATCTACTATCTATATTACGTATTAATGGCGCCGGTTCCAGAGTGTGTATAATCCGTGCCATTTGTTATTCATATTCATTCGCGAAAGCTTTAGATCCAGATTTCCGTGTGCGCGCGCGACGGCGAATAATGGCCGAACCTAGTGGGAAGACCTGCGTCTACCATTTACTGTCCCGCATGCTTTGTATCATCTGAATAAGACCTCGGATTAAACTGCGGATTAATTGTCGTCGCAGTTTGTTTCAAAAATTTCTCGTGACTCATGATTTTAATTATGTCTCGGAGAATAAATCAAGAAAAATATCAGTACGCGCGTTGCGCGCGGATGTTTTATGTCGTAATAGGATCGTTACGACAGAAAGAGCTCGGGAGGTCAACAAGAAAGAATCACGAGACTAAAATAAAAGCGATACTCTGGGGCTTAAAATGTATCTTTCAATTATATTGTACAATACAATGTAATTACTATGAATAACTAACCATTCTTAACAAAAGCATTATTTCTGACTCGAAATACTTAGTGAAACAATTTTCAACAAGATCTTGAAACTTGAAATAAATCTTTCTAAAGAGTAATAGATTTTCGATCTAACGTTTGTTAAATTTCGAAAGTTTGGTCAATTTAATACAGTAATTTTCAGTTAATCTTATTTTACATGTAGCTGTCTATAATTAATCATTAACGTAAGATTATCAAGTAAATATTAATTAAAAATATAAATTATTTCAGAATCTTTTTTTAATCACCTTTATATCAATAAAAATATTTTTTAATGCATAAGATTCATATTGTTGGTTACTAAAAAATTTTATTCGATAAAATATTCGTAATGCCGTTTCTCAAAACTGCAAATGTGCAGAATGAAAAATTATTGTGTCGATAATTCATTTATCAGTTTATTATCATATCATGGGACATCAAAATTTATCGATATAACTTTTTGATTGTTAACCTTTAATATTCACTTTAATATTCCAAGTGGAAATGCTCTCACTGCTTGATCTGACACGAGTGACGCTGTCCGTTGATCAAAGACACGTTGAACTATAAAGATGGTCAGTTCCCAAAAGCCCTTCGCAGACGGTAAATCTCGTTCGTTCTTGCTCGTGTGCCCGCCCGTCAGTCCTTAGAAATGTCAAGTAATACGTTTTCCTTTAAGCGAAGCCCGAGTAACCGCTAAATCACAATTCGGCTTTTTGCAGCGACTCCCTTCGGGGCATCGACGATGGTGATGCAACGTCCTTCTTGTTATCTGAGAATTTCGGATTAACCGACTTGCCGGGACAAGTTCTCGAACGGGGGTCGGACGACCCGAAGCCGAGCGATCCGAAAATCATACGCTCGATCCGTCGTCACGGCATCCCGGGGATCCGAGACACTATCGAATTATGCATAACTACGGGCTCTCGTGTCATATACATCATTCACCCGAGTACAAAGACGAGGTGTTCGGGAAATGTAGGTCGCCGACGCATCGTTTCTAATTCCGTGCCATATTAAGGAAATACACGAATGCCCGTTGCGAAAGCTGTTTCTAAATACGAGCTTTATTTCTTGCCCCTCTCGCATTGTCTCTCAAAATCATGTCTAAAAACCGTCGGATATTTTAATCTATATACTATTATTATAATTTACTAAATGTTACTTGACTAACACTACGATTTTTTTTATAGCCTCATGTTAATTATAATTGTTAGACAATAAAATGAAATTGCCTGTATTATATTATCATTTTAGTAATAGAATCATATAAAGATGATTGAAAAATATAATTATTCCAAAGTGATTAAAAATAATAAAAACGAAGACTTTGTGAAAAATGTTAATAGATAAATATTGCAAAATAAGCAACAGCTTATACTTGTTCTTTCCAAGATTGAATGTCTGATGCACGTCCTCATTATTCGCTCAATCCATTATTTAAAAATTATTATCTTTTTCGATTTTTCGTCAGGATGCGATCTCGAATATCAGTTTAACTCGCAATTTGATCCTAACGAGCAGTGAGACTGTCGATGCTGCCTTTTCTGTCACGACGAGAAATAGAATGCAAATGGCGAAATGGTGACATGTTCGCGCGATGAGAGACCAAAAAACGAAGAATGAGATTTCCGGTGCTGGATCGCAGGCACGAATTTTCGGGAGGGAGCGACTGGTAGGAAAAGTGCGCTAACTCGAGCAGCTTTTTCCCCGGATGAAATTAGTTTATCGGCTAGACTGGTGCGGACTCGCGATATTCAGCGTAACAGCGGTCACAAAGGAGGAGGGGAAAAGATGAACGAAACGCGCGGAGATTGATGGCGCGGCATGTGCGCGGCGAGAGAAAAGTCGAGCGGAGACAGTGCGACGCGATAAGCGCGGAAAAAATAGGTCAACCACTATTTCACATTTGCATTCGCGGGGTCGGACATCGATTCGCGGCAACCTGAAGGCATCCCCGCTCTCATCGCTCTCGCCGGAGAACGGCCCGATGGACGTGCGCGCGGTTTGTCATTTCAGGCTCGCCGCAATAGCATCGAGGACCGACCCTTTTGAAAGCGCACACCCCGATATTTCGTTTATTATTATAAGGAAAATACGGAAGAATCACGCGCGCGCGTGCGATTTTCCCTAAATATATCGATTATATTCGCTGCGAGATGTGTCAAATTACGATGATATCTTTCCCACGACTGTTTTTTAATAGAAAAGTATACAATTATACTTAATCTATTCCGAGTGTTTTAAATTATTCTGAAAAATCTAGGACGTTCATCTATTCGAGAAGCAAAATTAAAACTCCTCGCGAATGAAATACTGTTGAAAAATACCACGTAGTAGAACTTTTTTTTTTCTACTGCAACACAAATTATCGACTGCGAAATACGAAACGCGAAACACGAAAATCTTGACACCTGTACCAGCCATTCGCAATTAATTGTGTCGACGCTCGAGAATCAAGGAATGCGCTCGCGTTCGCGAATATTGCAGCCAGGCCGGAGCGTTGCTAAAGCGGGGACATCGGGGGCATTCTTTGATCCGTCGAAACAAATAGCTCGAGCAGAGTGACTTTTGATTCAAGGATGTGTACGTGAAGTAATCGTTACGCACGAGCAAGCGTGTAACGAGGACGATAAGCTTTCCGTACGTCGCATTGCGGTATACTTCCGACCAGCGAAAAACTCAATTCAAGCTACTGCTTGACGAAATCAACATGGTACTTCTTGAAATGTTCACGTGATGTAGCGTGTATGCCCTGTCTTGAATACATTATATATTTTCCTCAAATTTTTCTACGGAAATGATAAAATCTTTATCTATGTATTTATCTTTTTAACTCAACTATCTGCAACATTTATATTACATTGATACTTGTTACAAAATACCAAATCTTTATAACAAATCTTTTTATAAATTAAAGATCTATAAATTAAATTGTTTATATAAAAAATGTATTTCAGAATAAATTTGACGTTTGACTTTTAGAAAATATGTTTTCCGAATATATTGATATAATTGTATAATTAGGAAAATTTGAGATTACGGCGGTATTGAAAGAAATGAAGGATTAATTGTCGATAATAATAAACAATTACGGGAGCGGACGTTATAATATTGACAGCGATAGTTTTCTAGAATGTAGATAAAAGCCGTAATAAAGCGATCGTCAGCCGACTTGTAGCTACATCGAGAATAGTTTCCATATTCAAGGAAACATCTTACTGTATTTCATACAGTACAACGTGCTTGCAACGAAAAATGTGTTCATGCGTAACGGAAGTAATCGGTCACGCACGAACGAGCGTATAACGAGGTCAGCAAACTCTTAGGATATTGAGTTACCAAGCAATTCAGCCCAGTAGGAAATTTCAATTTCTACTTACACCGCGTTATCGAGTGCCTCGCGCATAGCTTTATCTTTGATACAGCTGAGCGGTGGAGATTTCGTTATTCGCGGAAAAGCAATAAGCGAATGGTAGCGGAAACACGATATGCTATTACCAAGCACCATCTCCTCGGGAATCTATCTGCTTTTAAAGATTATAAAGATTTACTCCCTCTCAATCTGTTTACGAACTGTTAATGCGATCCCGCGATGAAAGTTCCGCGCTTTTATCACACAGATTTCTATATTTATTATCTTGTTCTCATTCTATTTATCATTTTACTATCTCTCTTAGAGAGCTGCTGCTTCAGATTGCTTGTTATAAAGATGTATGCGCGTAAAGTGCAAATTTCCTTCAAGATACGTAAATTCCGAAATAAAATCGGAAACGAGCACGCACGAATTGATAAAACTGCCGTTTAATAAATCCATGATGAGAAAGAAGTTTTTAGCGCTACACCTGAAAAATGTAGTCGCGCGTTTTATCAAACAATAACATTCATTTCAGCGGGCGCATAGCTACACGCACTGAACTCTCATTAAATCCGAAACGAACAAACGCGCACGACACGTTACGGAAAGTGGTTGCAATTTTTCGCGAGCGTGGAATTACTCGGAACGAAATCGCGGATTGTGCGAGAGTTCTGGAAAATCTGGGATGCGGGGAAACGAATTACCCGAGCGGACGGGAGCGAGTAACGTTTGAACGGAGAACGTGCTCATGCGTGACGGAAGTGATCGTCACGCACGACCGAGTGTCTAACGAGCAACGATGAGCCTCCGATGCAACCTTCACACCATCGCGAACCATCGGGGTTACAATCCTGGGTATGCAGTACAATAAACATCGATCCTCTCGCTCTTCACGGACGCGCGGGGGCACGGGGCACGTTTCGTTCAAATTACATTTGCCCAGATCTTGCTAAATTACCTCTATTAATTCCGCGATAAACATCTCCTCCACAGTAGAAAAATTATTTCGCAAGGAAAACTTAACAGCTGCGATACGGCGATGAATTTGTTGAATACGACGACAAAGGGAACTGAGGAATATGCTTCGTTAAACGAGAGATCATTTGTGTGTTAGAAACGCTCGCGGCAACTATAACGTAATTGCTGTTCGCCTTCCCAATTTAACGAGCTCTTGCTTTCGTGCGAATATCAATGTAATTGTTAAACGTGCCTCGGCGAATATTTACGTACAACTTGCTAGGTAAGAATACGATATTTTCTGTAGAATGTCACATGAAATTAATGGTTTCTATTTAGATTACAAGTTCTCATTAATAGGTTATCTTTTCTTAATTGAAAATATCAAGTAAAAATCGATTTTGGAATTAAATAGCGAATACACCGAAAGCATGCTCTCGTGAAGCATTCTTTAAATTCGTAAACGGGATTAAGTTGTAATCATCTTCATGTTAGATCAAGTCTGTTTCAGAACTCTTATTTGATAAACGAGGAATAGCAAATGTACTGAAATAAAAAATAATTATACATTCGCGCAAAAAAGTTTCTCGCTTCACCGAACTATTAAAATTCATTCAACGAAGAAGCAAAGCTAAGCATAAGTTACATGTTGAAACGAAATGTGTCACGGCGAAATTGTCGTAATTGTACATAAATCAAATCTGTCACATTATAAACCTAATGTGAAGCGGAACATCGATTGTAATCGATTGAGATAAAATTGTAACAATTGCAACGCTCGCTTAAACTCCGACGGGATACGGGATTAAATTCATACCCGCGATAACGCCAAATCAATCCTTCCTACGAAATATCCGGATACACTTTTGTTACAGTCTGTTGTAAATCGTTACAACTCGAAATCTTTTTGCTGCAGCATGCTTTTCGAAAACCTAAACCACTCCATTATATTCTTGAAAAAAATCGGATCAGGGTTTACTCAACGTGCATCATCAAATCAGTCATATCCGAATTGAAATCGTATATTACTGGTCGGATCATAGCTCGTGCGCATCGAGTGCATTCGTCATATTTATATGAAAAACGCGTCATCCTAACCGAGCGTATTTTTTTTTTTAAACTTTATGTTTCCGGGACAGGGAGTGTTGTTGACTGCTGTCCATCCTGTACTACCTGTCGTAACACGCGCGAATTCTCGCGTCCGCATAAACGTCGACGCGGCCCTCGAATGCATTTGTGGAATTCCCGCGTAGTGCTCAATACCGTTCAAATTCATAGAATTCAATTAACGGAAGGGGAAAGTTTCAGAGTAGTTCTCGCGCTAACTGTTCTCTCGCCGAAAGCGGTTTGCGTTAAAAAGCGTATGAATATTAGATGTACGACGGGAGGAGGAAAAGAGAAGGAGCCCGTTTTTTTCCGAGCCGGAAAAAGGTGCCTTTCCTTCAAAGGATGAAATACACTTTATCCATCGTCGCTGCGAATTAAAAGGCAACTGCGGGCGTTTTTATTTTCAAGAAAATAGGGACAACTACCGTGCGCTAAATCCTCTTATCTTTACGTGATGACGGAAT
Source organism: Tetramorium alpestre (assembly GCA_021460005.1). Taxonomy (NCBI): domain Eukaryota; kingdom Metazoa; phylum Arthropoda; class Insecta; order Hymenoptera; family Formicidae; genus Tetramorium; species Tetramorium alpestre. The sequence goes on along the minus strand of JAJVSH010000033.1, from coordinate 633,515 downwards.
ATGAAAATCTCCTGTCACCAACCTTTTAGAGCGTGCTGAGATGGTACGTAACTTCCGTACGCGTTGCACAAGTGAGATAATAATCTCATATTTATTTATGAAAAACTCAGCAAAGCCGACACACGGGACGATAACCGCGCCGAATATCACGCTTGACCCGCTTCCGCGACGCGTTGTTCGTCGCATCGATCAGCTACATAATCGTGTTCGACATGACCCTTTCCGGCAATGTCTTTCGCGTCTTTGAGAACCTCTTGAAAATCTCTTTTCCACCATCGGGAAGAAAGAAAAGACGATCCGTGCATAACCACCTAGCCTGTTTTTACGTCCTCCTAGAGAGAAAACCTTCTCGGCTTTTGTTTAAGAGAAAATTGTGAATCGATATAATAATTGCACTTGCTTGGAGTCTAACGGAGTTCCGACGAGGCATCGAAATGACATCCATGGATGTCACTGGCAAATGAAGCAAGGCGCTTGCCCATTATCTCAACTTCAGAACACGCAAAGTAAAGCTCCACTAGTCACCCTTCAAGTTGCAATGAGGTGTTGTTACGCTAACTTACCTGACCTGGCAGAACCGATCGGTTCCTAGAGACAGGCAATTCTAAGATTTCTACCCTCGGTTCGCTATATATATTCTCGAGTAAAGTTTCCAGTGTGTCTTATTCAACACGATTAGAACGGTTAAAGGTCTAACACGAATGCTCTATTTCTTACAATTGCATACAAAGTCGTGTGGTAAGATCAAACGGTTTTATGCGTGAGAATTTTAATTTTCTATCGTCGCGATCGTTTGTTACAATGCACCGATGATATGATGACAGCGATCGGAAACAAAAAGTTAAATTCAAGTGTCTATGTCATTTGCGAGATTTTATTCGACATCTAAAGGGCACCTGGAGAGACCATTCCACCCTTTCTTCTCGACAATAAAATAAAATAAACGACGTTGCCTTCTCACNTCACGCATCCCCTATTTATTTATCCACCAAATACCACGGGGGTGGGAGCGAGTAGCAGCGATGTGGCGACGTGGCGGGGACAGACAGCAACCCCCACTCAGCGTTGGCGTCGGCGTCAGCGTCGGTGACGCGACTGGGGGTTGGCGCCCCGGCTTCGTCGTCCTCGACGTCGTTCGGATCGCGCTCCGGTTAGTTTGCTCGCTGTCCGTGCGACGGCAGCACAGACTCTTCAGCCCCTTGCCGGTGTCCTGCTCCTTGCGCCGCACGCAACCCCGAGCCCCTGGCCCGCCGCCCCGCACACTCGCCACCCTCGAAGCAACTCGAGGATCCACGAATCGGCCGAACACAACCGCGGCGGCGGGCGCGCTCAAATGCCGGCCGTTCTCGTTTATGAGACGCGTCTCGACGCAGCCGACTGATGGCTACCGCGGCCGGTCGCAAGTACGAGCGTCGCGGAAAAACCGGAGGAAGTTTGCGCGGCTACGGCGACGCGGCGGAAGACGCAGGAAAAAAGCGCGAGGCCCGCGAGCGGAAGGCGAGCCAGGAGCCGTGCGAGGGATCCACGAGGATCCACGAGGATCCACGACGAGGGAAGCGTGTCGAGGTGCCGCGACAATATCCTGCGTGAGGACCTTCTGATACTGTTGCGCGATTGCGTAAGTGCGCGTTCTCCGCGTGCGAACCGTTCTCCACGATGTGTTCTTATTTACATTCGGCATGGTGCTTCGCGAGTGAGTTGTAGATGTTGAGAAATATCGGCAAGATACACGCGGAGTGCGCTCGAGTTTGGTGTAAGTAATCGAATCGACGTGGTACAAGAGAGACAAATCCTGCATTATATGCGAGCTTTGCGAGGACGAAGACACGAGCAACTCTCCCGCCTTCGCGGTTCTCTCTCCCTCCCCTCCTCCCTCCCCCTCTTTCTTTCCGCTCCACTTTTCTATTATTAAAATATCAATTAAATGAAATTGTGGCTAAAGATTTAAAAGAGGAAAATCGACTTTTAGTTTACGATGTCATTTCTATGATAAAATCTGAAATAGAGAATCACGTAAAGACAATAAATAAACCTGTAAATTTTAATTAATAGAAAGAATTAATTAAACGTCGACAATGCATACCGATTCGTTATTGCGGCACGACAGACTTTTCCTCTCCCGTTACTCTTTCATCAGCGGTTAGCTTCTATCGCAGCCATCCGGATTAAAACTTCATCGAGATAAGACAAATTGCTTGATAAATTGGTTCGTTAACGTAGTCGGAAAAATCTTGAATGTTACGAGGAGAAGAACGAGCCCGCGGCGTTTGCGAATAATTTTTGCAACGAAATCGCAGCACGTCGATCTGATAAACGTAGGAAATGTTAACCTTCGTTATCGTTAATTCGCGCAGGCGAAACGAATATACGAAATCGATTGCAATCCCTTACAAAATTCTCGTCTAATGCCCGCTATAAATTTTTCTCTCCATATATATTGCCGTTCAACATAAAAAAAAAGCCCGTCTATCGATACTAAAAGTTTCAGGTGAATTAATTGCTTCATTATAACGAGTCAGTGTAATTTTCTGTGCCGTGCGATACGGGAGAAAGGTCGCGAGTTCCAGGCAGTGAGCTTTTGCAAAAGAGTTTCTCTTTGGCGAGCGAATGTCGATTTAACGCGAATTAACGTAATGACCAGCCATATTACACAGATAGTTATATGTGAATGAGTTTGTCGTAAGTAACGACATAACGATGCTTTCAAAGAGTCGCGTAAGTGTCGTTTAAAGATGAAATCTAGAAGGAGCATCCTTAATAGCGAGGACTTCTTAGTGCACATGGCTAAACTTTTCGCTCCTTTTGCTGTGTCTTCCTTTCCCTCTCTCTCTCTCTTTCTCTCCATCTATCTATCTCCTACTCTCTCGCGAATATCAGCACACACGAGAGCTGAAACTCGTCTATTGAGATTAAAACTTTATTGAGATAAAATAAACGACTTCATCGCCGATCGTAGAACTCAGTCGAAGCAAAAGTTGATGAGGTCGTTTGAAGACCACCTTTGACTGTGCGTGAGCGTCAATGAGAGAGATTTATCTCGAAGAAATTCTCTATGGCAGCAAACGCGCATGGATAAATTTGGGCATACGATTATCGAATCCCTATTCTTTTTCCTTATGAACACGTTGCGAAATAACCAGAATACGCATTCGCGATGACCATTACATAATGAAATAGCGGCAGCACGGCGGCTGACGATCGGACACAATTGCGCTGGTCGCCGTCACGATTGCGGCGTCGGCGCAAAATTAATGGGGCTAATTCGGCACAATAGCAAACGACGCTAAAATGACAAATATTAGTATATGTCACTATTGCATTCAAGCTATTCCGTGGAAATACGGTAAGATGTGTAATAACTGAAATTATACGGAGCACCTTTAATAAGTTATGATAAATCTAATTGAATTATTACCAAAAGTAAAAGTAAATTTTGTTATTCAATATTCTTTCAGCGATTGTATTTATTCTATCGAGTATGATATATTATATCTAGAGGTACTATATCTTGTATCTAGATTCATCGGGCCTCTAAATCTGGATTTTTCCGGTTTATATAGAAAATATCAAAAATATTTTCGACCGAAATTTAGGCTTTTATAACCCTTTATTAGATCTATCATTTATTTTACATTTATTACATCAATCTGACGATATAAAAAATATATAACTTCTCACACACATACATATAGCCAAATAGACGAATGATAACTTTTTAAGTTAAGGGCTTTAAATTTACAAGTTGCACATTGTAATTCAAACATGATAGTTTTACTGATTAGAAAATAAATTAATTGTTTATCTTTTCTTTTCTGTCAAAATAGTGTTGTTATTTTATCTCACTTTGTTTAATTTAATACCACTGCTGCAAATGCTGTTTAATTTAATTTGATTTAGCCTAGAAAATAATTTCTGCTATCTTTATTTTAAATGAATAATTTAATTGAAAGTTTGATTAATAATTTAATTAATATACTATATAATAATAATTTGTATCAGGGTCGTGTTGATTACATCGAATGTAACTATATTCACCTATTGCAGCTATAATTAGTAACGACTGGTCATGGTAAATGGTGCAGTGATATATACCAGTAAACGGTGAACGTTAAGACCACTCATTAAGCACTAGACTTTGGCATAATCCGAGAGAGTTTCACGGGATCTATAGGATCGAATTGATAGGCTTAACAATTGATAGCTATAAGTCGGCCATCGAGATGATGAACAATGTGAAACGCTAATTTGACATCGGAGATTCTGATGGAGTCACAGACTCTATGGCTTTATATAAAGTTACGTGGTATATATGCAGTATCATGAATTTTAAAGCAACGAATATATCGCCTTGACGTGACATGTGAGATAAATTGTCCAATTGCATAATGCGACTTATCACTTTCTTGCCACGTAAAGGCAAATTTTCTACGAAAAAAATATTTTAACGAAATATTTTGCTTGAAATATATGAAACAAGCTAATTTTTAAATTAATTAGAGACGTCCGCATATATATTAAATATAATATGAATCACTCTTACGTAGTATACTTTCAAACGCGTATGCACTTTTTCATTTCAGAAAAAGTGTTGAAACTGGAGCATTTTTCTATCTGTTTGCGGATAAATGCCGGGGAAAAATGCCGCAGACAAAATTGTAAAGTTCAAAGAGATCAAACGCGAGTGAGAGAAAAATAATTTCTTTACCAGTTTTTCTCTATGCTTCTTTCAGTTTTTTAATAAATAATATATTTGGCTATTTAATTTATGCATAATTATAATTATAAATTTAAGATTACCTTATATACTCTTGAGTCAGATGGAAATATATTAAATTAAATCGTCCTCTCGGAATACCCTCTCGGTTTATCGTGAAATAAATAGATAGACCTTAAACTCGAAGGAAAATGTTATTATCTGTCGGTACATCCTTCTATTTCCCGAAAACGTTTCTTCACGACAAATTTTTATCGTTTCCGACAACGTAAGAGAGTGAAATATACTGCGTTCAGTTAAACGATTCTTGCCGTATAATATCACAGTATATTACGAAATTATGTACATAATAATTAGAAACGTGGTAGATATGCAATCTGCAGCGTCGCGCTATCTCTCCCGGCCATTTCTCATATGTTTAAAATTTCCTTATACGTGACGTATCGCGTGTAATAATAAGACCGATCGAAACACGCTCAAAATGCGCGTTCCCCGAATAATTCGCAATAAGATGCATTCCGCGTGCGTTGTGCATAACTATGGATGACCAGTTTCGAGGTAAACCTCATGTTGCAGCGGAACCCGGTTCACTTGGAAATTTGATTAAGCAGACGCAGAGTGAATGTTAATAGGGATATAACAGGCGTATACCTGCATCGCATTGTGTTCAAGGATGGCCGTTCGAGAGGGTGAACTAAACTCCCAACAGAATCAGGCCTTGGTAGGAATTTTAATTGTTGCCATAAAACCGAATTACGTTAGCAACATATGGCACAACGAGTTGGTTAGTGCGAATAGAAGTTAGTTTGGTATCACAGTTTACAATATCATACATAAACACGTAAAATGGACAAATGATGTCAATCATCTCGCGTTGCGGGAAAAGTTTTATCTAGCAACGATAACGCATTTACCGCATATTTTCTATCCATCACGAAAAATAAACTTGTAAACAAATATTATTGGTATTGGTATTAGTTGCCTTCACGATATAATTGATTTGCCAAAATTAACTTAGCGTTATAAACTAGACTTGGGTAAATTAGATTAATGTAATTATATTAGGAGCTTCATTTATTTGATACTGTCTGTTAATTGCAACTAGTCATATGTCTAATTACGTAATCAAGCGAATCTTTAAGGGGGTTTTAAAATATATAAAAAAATCATGGTATTCCAAGATACCTTGAAGAAAAGAATGGTTGTTAACGCATCTCACGAGAAAATACGATAAATAAAGTTATAATGCGAGTGATTTTACATTGCACATTTAACTCCACTCGAAATCAAGCTCCGCTAAAGATTCGATTAGCGCGTTGACACAACTCACTGCTCACTTGACTCAGGCGAACGGCGTGTGAAGGGTTTAAAGCGAAGTGGACCAAGTATTCGAGCAGTAAAGTTGACTAAAATGCAGTTAAACGCGCGAGTGTGCCACGAAACTTGATAGAGTAAATACAACGATAGTGAGCCAGACGCGCGGCGCGGAAACTCACTGCGTCAATGTTATGTTTTCCGCTTTAATTGCTTCATTGTGCAGATATTTTCTGCGCGTTCGCACATTCGATTTCCGAACGGAAAAACTTTCGGCGGTTTATCTTTTTCGTGGCGGGAGAGAGAACAAACCGAAAGTGTACGAAAAAGAAGGTCGCATTCTCAGTATATTACTATCAGACATTCACAATAGCCTTGAGACATTCAGAGAACTTGTTCAATATTTCAAACATTCACATATGCGAATGGATTTAGCATTCGAAATTCACTTAGCAGTAACTTTCGCTCTCGAGCGAAAAGGAGGAGAGACACGTACGGAGAGGAATTTAAGTAGTTCTTTTATGTCTTGGAAGAGACACACGGCGGCGGCGAAATAGATACCACGTGCCGTGCACGCGCACACGCAGGGACGCATGAATCGACATGCCATTATGACATGACGACATACATAAGCAACGTTTTGCTGAATCGTATCTAATTTACACGTCGCTTGGCGTTTGTACAACGATATTCAAGCTGACGGCGCGGCGCGGCAGCCGTCTCGAGTACCTACAGCGATAACAGACAAGTTTTGCGATTCGCCCGGGAAAGTTTCAATAGGAATAGGAATATTCAATGGACAAGAACAGCTACTCCGCCTCCGTTTAATTCGCCGGCATGCGAGCTCATTTCTCACGGTTGCAATTTCGCGCCGCATTAGCGACAAACAACGATTGCGAGCGGTTCGTATCAGTTATTCAATCATCGTTAATGACTAAATACCGCCGCATACATCAAAACAAGTTCTGAAACCATTTGGGTTTCCATTGAGTTAATAATATACCTGGCTGATTAAGTAAGTACGACCGGGTAACACATGACTAGGTTTTCCATAATTCAGACGCAATTTACTTACGGCGAGCAAAAAATTAACGTCGAATATCTGAAATATATGCCCCGAGCTCAACTACTGGTTACTCGTACTTCATCCAATGAGGGAAAATGAGCTTCCACTCGTTTTCCCGATACCGTCGAACGTATCAAGTTCGATTTAGCCTGCTCTTCAAAAACAGCTTTGAAAAATGGTATTGAACGAGTTTAGCCAGGAAATTTACGTTTCTCCAAGTTGGAAATGTATGTACTATGTGCCGTCATCTCTTCTTGATCTGTAATATGCAACGTAGTGCAAACGGCTATCCGTCTGGATAAACTAATTTTAATTGTTTTGCTGAAATATTTTGTCGTCACCCTGCGATTGAATCTACGATGGAGTCACATCGTGCTCCTTTCCGCTTCACGGCTTATCTTTTTGCGTGTATGCGTTAGAGATGTCACAAAAAATAGTGTAGCAGTAAAACGGGTCGAGCGAAAAGGATACGAACGGAGTGGCGCGTGTGCGAAGCTTAAAGCCGTCACGGGGAAATGCCAAACACGTCACAGTGCTGAAAGAATCAGCGAGATCGGAGGTACGAAGGGTACATAAAGCCTGTCCGTACGCTATGTAGCGCGCACTCACGTACTATCGAATCTTTTATTTCGTTATTCCTTAGTCCCCCGTCTCTCTTCCACTATGCTGCTCCTGTTTTCTGGATTATCTTCGTGCATATCTAACCCGACGTTCTTTTTCTCGAGTCTCGGGATCGAGTCGCCGCGCCGCGCCGTTCGACATGTCGAATGGTCACCTACCGATATCCGATATTCGATTACCAGCCACCGCGTTTCACTTCGCATTAACTATAAATTATCGTCCTCCTCTTTCCTCTTTGTTGGCGGGCGATCCCCCGATTTAATTATCTCGGGGGTAATTTTCGTTTCATTCAAGCAACCGTGAGCAACAGCGAGCGTTACGTGAACGCGTCACCTGTCCAGCCATTGAATTGCGATCTAGCTACGGAAACTTATCGAACATGTACGCGATGCTGCAAAATTTATTATGGAAAATTATACCCTAATTACACGATTAAAATCTAAAGATTGTAGTAGCAAAATGCGATCTGATTTTTCTTAGATTGATTTCCTCCTTATCCTCGTTCTATTATCCTCGTTGTATTAGAACGTGACGTATAGAACGTGACGTTAAGCAGAGAAACCGCTGCCCTTATTTATTAAAACTAATTTTCCAAATCCGCGAAAGAAATACGGAAAGAAAAATAGCGTTGGCATCTGAGGCTCGTATAATTCCGCGTATAATATTTTTCATGTCACGGATTAAAGGAGTAAAACTTCTTCTTTTTAATTTAATAAAAACCCATTAACCTAATCCAAATTTTTCTAGCAATTGTGTAGAGTTTAGAGATTACATTTATCTTGATCATTCGTGTAACATGCAGCCGTTATTATATGTGCTTCCAACGTGCCAGCAAAAATAGCAAAAGTCGCCTTTTGCATCAGTCCGCGAAACATTAATCTTATCTCCGGCGGGACGACATTGTCATGCGTCGTTCTCTCTTGATGTCTTCCGACTCCCATCTAATGTACAACGGGTGCCGAATTTACGAGCGACGCGGACGCCGCGCCGCGACGTCGAGAGGTGGCCCGCGCGGAAATTCTTTTACAGAAACGATTTCTCTTTAATGTCAATCCCTAAATATTTTTCACCGCGCATTCGCCGCGTACCGTTCTGTTTCATGACACCTTTCAATCATCGATCACCTTCCACTTTTCAGAACTACAATGGGTTTTACGTAGTTTCATCGGATAGCTTTATCGATTCGCGCGGTATACCGTGTACCAGAAACGACAACGATTTTTTACCATCATATGTGCGATCGCGTCGGCTGTCGGTCCGGTTACTCTTTCGTTTCTCTGATTGACGTTTTTCTTCTATTACACCTCGTGATCGTGCGAATACGATCGGCTGCGTACAAAAAACGCAATTTTCGTCGATGACGCTTTTCATTTATTTTTTCAAACGCATACGTGAGCAAATTGTTCGCGGAGCAATATTGACCTACTTGCAGAAAAAAGATAAAAGTTCTACGCGAATATGTTTGTTTCTTAACTTAGAAATGGCAATTTAGGTCAACTTAAATCGGATATTTAAATCCAATGCAATCTCAGAATGAAAAGAATAGTATTAAAAATTTGAAAATATTGTAAATGTTGGAATATTTCTTTAATTAATATCACATCCCCCCCCCCCCTCACATCTCTGAGGAATAAAAATTCCAAATTGTCAAACTATACGAATTTTCTCTCGAGAAAAATGGAAAGTCAATATCAGGTGATAAAGTTTATATGCGAGACAGTTCTTTCCTTTCTCCTCCCGTCCCCTCGTATTTCATTTCTTCCGCCATTTTCTTTTTCAAACCACGATATACTTTACACCGTATGATTGAAAAAAATATTCCTGTTTCGCTGAGCAGAATTGTGAAACACCAACGCGGATATTGAAACCATTAATTGATCCTAGAGACAAAACGCTGCTGGTGCGGGACAAAAATATTGCCCGCTCCAGTGAACCCGTACCCGGCAAATACATTTTTTTTCTGTCTAGTTAAATAATCGTGATCGACCGAATTTCATTGCGAATATCGAAATCTCTCGTTATTTCGTATCCAAGGGATTCATGTAACATTACATGTAGTAATGATAGTGCATGATATTATTGTAAGCTATCGTCTTGTGCAAGTGAGTTCAATAAAAAAATTTGTTAACTAGGTCTTGCAGCTAAAAAAAAAACTGCCTATAGATATTATGTTGCTCAATATAATCCGCTTTAAACTTAAAAATAGGGAAAAAAATCTCGAAAAAGCAAAATTTTGATTTATTTGCATTTATAAAACTCAATTTACGAGAATTTCGTTCCCTTTAACATAAAATATCTTCGTAATTAAAACTTTCCTGGCGAATTTTCATGTTAGTATTATTATTTTCATTAATATTACAAAGCTATAAAAGTTATAAAACATTTTTATGTGCGAATTTTACACGTAAGAAGGACATTTAGACCTTGCCATCTGTTGCGGTGGTTTAAAAAAACGCGCATAAATCCATCCGACTCGGTGCGTACCAACAATTTTCAACGTCACGATATCACGGCATTCAATTTTGATGTCGACTCTTGCGTTGACATCGATATAGTAGTAACATATGTCACAACACGGAGGCGTACGAAAATTTGCCTTTGCTTTCAATGCGCTTTGTCTACGCGCTCGACCGCTCGACACGTTACACGGCTCGCAGCTTTCGCTCAACCGCGCCCTGCCGTCAATTTAAAGGCGTCACAAAAGGCGAACTCGTCGAAAATAGCTTTCAATTTGTGCGGGAATTAATCCGTTTTCACGGCGGCTCGCTTTTCCGTCGTGTAGATTTTGGATTCGCCGCGGCGAGGATCACCTCTCGTCTAGATATAGTCACTGGGTCACCGCGATTTCTGTCACATCCACAAACATCATCCGTGTCAAAAATAAAATAATAAAATCCTGACTTCGCTTTGAAACTTGCCCTACGTTCGAGATCGACGTCGTCAGTCGCGGTATTTGTATTCGGTTCGCAAATACCGCCGAGCGGAATCCCACAGATGTGCAGCCCTTCGCGACTAACTTTCATCCTTTGTCCCGGCGAATGCACTTCGCAACTTCGGTTTATCTTGCCGTTCCTTCTTTTTAGCGGTGCTCCTTCACGGCCAATACTGCGAACCGAGTCTGCTCAGTCGCCTTATTTATTTTGCACCATCAATCTCCAATGGCGGTGAGTGCGCGCGAGACGGCGAGATTTTTCCCAAGCATTCCTAAATGATGCGCGTTTACCAAACAGCAAAGCCCGCCGAGCCGCCGCGGCGTTTGTATACATGGCGAATTTAATTTCGATAGAAAGCGCGCTTAATCGACAGCCACAAAAATTCTTGCGTAAGCGGTTACGAATCGTTGACAGAAACTCGATGATCGAAGGCAGCTGGGAATCAGCTATCGTGTGGAAATAGCGAGGCGCGAGCGGAAAAATCCAGAAATTCCCGCGTGTGTAAGAAAATTATTCGATTCTACCGCGGAATATCAGCCAAGTCTCTGCAAAGANAGGAAAGGAAAATAAAAAGAGAGAGAGAGAGAAGAGCGGAAAAAAAGTACGATGCACTCTATGCACTACAGCGTGATACGTTAACGAGTAGTCTTCAGTAGACATTGCTCTCAATTGACAGCTGTCGACCCAGAAAATTCAACGCCCGCGGGCGCGGGACATACGGGATACACCCTCCCTACATCCACCTTCCATCCCCCTCTTCTCGGCTCCTCCCTCCCCGGTTTTTTTACATCCGTTGCGCTCCATCGTTTCCTCTGCATTTTCCGCGTACGTGTTTGTCTCGTTGCGCGGCATGATAAAGTTTTTGACGTACGCGCGGCGAGATTGCCGAAAACGCTCCGGGATGGATTTTCAATTACACGTCGACGACGCAGCGTCGTAAAATCGGGTTATCGTATGGCGCACTCTGACGAACATTTCCGTCGCGTTTGGCGGCGTCACGCGGAATGCGCGATTTCGGCATTCGCCGTGGCATTCGCGAATTTACGGAGTCAAAGTGGCCATTATGAGAGCGTCGTTGTCACGCGAGCGCGAGAGCGAGAGTATCATCCGTAGGAGTGACTTGTCGATGCACTTCTCGAGCTATTTTCCGGATCGTCAACATGGGAGGGGCATGAAATACCGCGGCATCATGGAAATTTTATAATTAAAACTTTCATACGCATTCTATATAGGACTGCTATTAAAGGTATTTTAATTACATGTAGGGAATTTAATTTTTATATGATTCGCAACAACAGCAATCACAAACATCAGAATTCTCTTTTAAATGTAGCCAGAGACAAATATACATTAATGCAAAAATTAATCTTCTAAAAATATATATCATTTCAAACATTACGATTAACATAATAAAGTATAATATTAGAAACATATTACGAGAGAGAGAAAGAGAGATATTGTTAAAAAGAATATTAATAGTAAATTTATCAAATGTTTAATTTAATTTTTCAAATATTTAGGAAGTTCTGAAACAGAAATGGACTGCACACATGTGAAAAATTCATTCTAATGATCTTACTGGTTAATTTTACATATCGATTTCAAAATTACGTAAAATAATGGAGAATAGTCAAATGTATTAAATATATTCGTTTTATATAAAATAATATACAGTTTTAATTTTCGCAAAACGATAAAATAAAAGAATAATTCTGCGTTTAAAATTCAATTATGACATCAAATACATTCATGGTTTTTCAGTTTTGGATAGAGATGATGCTTCAAAGATATTTTATAATCGATTAGAGAGCTGAAAAAGAGAGTTGCATTTAAAGGAATAATAAATGATCTTTTTTGAGTCCATATTTGCGTATTGTACGGACATCTCGGAATATTTACAATATTATCTCTGAAACTGAAAATTCAACCTGAGATTACATTATGAGCGCTAATGCATTACTTGAAGCGTACCATTAGTGTATTGTACTTCTCGCCATTTCTCTGATATTTCATATTATTTTTAAAAATGCATTTTATAAATTACGTACATACGTAATAGAAACAGAAAATATAGAATATTATCGTAAATGCAAAATTGTTTTATCAGAAGCATCGTAATTATACCTGCTAAATAAATTTGAAATTAATTCCATTATTCCACGATTTGGTAGAATCTTATAAAATTTCTGGGATTACTGTTACAATTAAGATACATTGAACGGATTAAAAGCGGAATGTTGAAAATATGATAAATCCAGTAAGATAAATATACAGCTTCCGCTGGATTAACGTGAGCAGATCGAGCAGATTGCAATTCACGACGAAATCAGCGGCTTGCGATGTACATCACATAACACATGTGTCGCACAATGCAACGCTAAAGGCTGCAGAACCGCACGACTGCTGCGCTCGTAGCCATTTCAAAGTTGCAGGTCGCTGAATCGCATACATGTCGAAAAGTACTTTACGTCGGAAACAGCAGGCTGTAACCGATGGCTTTCTCAAGTTGTAACCGACGGCGAGGTTTCGTTTCGGCAAAAATGACGCCGCTGAAGATGCCAATCGATCAATACACAGATATGTATGTTCTAATGTATTATAGCTTGTCAGAGCTTTTTCAAGTGTTGTACATTTGAATCGGCGATTGTGATATACATGTAATACATTAATCTTATAATAGTTAGATCATGGAAACAAAATAGAATACTGACAAAAATAATAAAAAAAAAAACTAAAGAAATGTTATCCTACAATTGTACTATACAATCAAGTTTTGAAATTAAAATTTGTAATCAGATTTTAAACAGATAGTCTTTATACCGTAGATATTTTTACGGCTTTCTCTTATATATTTTGCATTGAACTAAAATATATGAGGATTTAACATTCAAGCATTCAGGTTAAATTCGTGTGATTAAATTTTTTTAAATTAATCATACATATAAGCCAATATTTTTGTTAACAGGCTACATACAACAATGAATAACCAATTAAAGAATATTGTTGAATAATTTCACTTCTTTGCAAAATAAAAATATAATTATATTGCAAAAATAAGTTTAGTGGTTATTTACTGTTAATTGGTCATTCGCTAGTACACATCGATTTTACTCTTTCGACAACATGATATTTATGAATTTCGTGTCCATCGCGTGTGTGGTACACATCTATCTAATCTCTCAATAAAAATAATTTAATTATTCAATAAAAAACTACATGTTAACACAAATCCAAAAATATTTATTTACGAAAAAAGCAAACGAAGCTTGCCGGAAAAGTCTAGTATATTTTTTTCTATCGTAATTGACTCGAATTGACCAGTGGTTTTGAAAAAAAAGCGTATCGGACTCAAAAATTCTTTTCCAATCTCGCGTGATGTTTTTTCGATGACACCAACGACGAGGCTCGTTCGAACTGTTCAATTTCCGCGGCGGCACGTCAGGGCAATGGCTTTCCTCGAGGGGGGAAAAAAAAGGCGAAGACTGCAGCAAGAGAATATTCCCGGAAGAAGACAAGGATGACGAAGCACGAATCTCGATTCTTCTGAGGTAGAGAGAATTTCAAGCCTCAAGCGCCGAAAATTGTAACTTGAGCCGGATAATAATTCCAGACGAATTTTTACATCAAAGATAATTAATACGCATTGCTACTGTTCTTAATAGAAATTCAGATGATGAAATATCATAATCATAAATTTGAAATCTATTTAATTTAATAGATTATTATCCAACAGATTCAATTTTGTCGAGTACGTCTTTCACTTTTAAAAATTTATAGAAATTTGATAAAAATGAATGTCTATGATGTAAATACAGATTAAACGAATATATATATATATATATATATATATATATATATATATATGCATATATGTATATGCATGCATGTATATATGTATAAGCACATTATCTTATTCATTTTTTTGTGAAATAATATTTTAATCCGTTTTCAAATATCGCGTACATAAGATTTAATAATTTCGATTTATTATCTTTTATTATTGCTATAACATGGTTAATTGATCAATTTTTACATTGATTAGATAAAAATGAATAACTGATTTAACCCAAGAAAATTATAAATATATTCTTAAATTATTTATTAATAAAATAAATAAATAAATGTGTATAGCAATATGTAACAAATATGTGCGCAATATGGTTTAATTCGAGTATATTAAAATAACATTAAACTAAAATTACGCTGTATAGTTGATTAGTAGACTTTATATACTCCATTATCATGGAGAATATTACTTACTGAAAGATACTATTGAAATGTTACATAAATGCCAGCAATTCCCACATTCAGGTCAACCAACCCTCATTTACTTGAGATTATTAATTTCATTATCCGTAATGATAATGACTAGAAATGTTTGTGAGCGCAGTTGGCAGATAATCCCAGCGACTTTTAATGAATTACAGAACCACGTTTGTGATCGGGCTTGCAAACCAAGCTTTTGATCTTTCGGAAATCCGCAACGTCTTCGTGTTCTTTTAATTAATTTTTTATCGAAGTTTCCCGTACTCGCCTTTGATAGGGAAGCATATTGAAACGTCGTAATTACTTAAGTTTCAAGTTGGACCCGGATTGATATTTAATTTCACCACCTAACTAACTAGTCTTGTACTCTCAAAGTAACAGATGGCATGACTGCTCAATATTACTTCTTTAACTCGTCAGTTTACCGAAAAAGTTTATGATGTGTTTGCACTTAAATATTGCTAGTTGTACGTTTGTACAGAAAAATTACTTATAACATATACACACATATATATATATATATATGTATATTAATAGATACAATTATAATATTAGATATTGTTAAACATATTATACGTAACATTGTATCCTTCTAACTGTGAAAATGATCATATATCAATGTAAATTAATTATTGCGTAGAATTTTGCAAGAATAAATCATAATATGAAATATTTTACAATTTGATCATGAAATATGTTTTGGTTTTCTTTTTACATCGAAAAAGAAGCAAGTAGGGGCGGTACTGATTTAATTACCCGAATCTGACAGAATGTATTTCCGAGATAAATCTTCAGAATTAATTGAGAAAGAATAGACCACCGCTGGGTTGGCGGGGAATTTTTGTCCAGAATGACGTAAAATCGGCAGAAATGGCTGGAAGTATGTTCAAAAAAGTTCCTCTCGCTTGTAGACTCATTCAGAGACTGCAAACTTGCTGACGTCTTCTGGCAGACATTGTCCTTGCTCTAATTAAAACGGGCATTAACCGATATAATTATTCCGTTTCGTTACCGGGCAAATGGCAAATTTAGTTTAAATCCATCATTTAAAAATCACAATCTTAATCTTTTTAATAACAGACGATATCATATTGTTTATTGTTCTTTGATTAATAGGGAGGTTTGGACTTATTTCGCGTTTATTGGAAAATTATTTGTTACAATTAATCCTGATTTATCCGACCATTCATCAGCGAATCAAGGCAATCGTTTTCCAAATTTGAGATTATAGGTTGTAAGCGCTTAATTCACAACTGCGAATTCGATGTCAATCGATGGCTCTTCAACAGTATTATTTCACGTTCATCATTTATATCCATCCAAATCCAGCGTACTGTTTCAAAAACATTATCTTTCACTATCGCCGGTAAAAGCGGAGAATTGGTTATGTAACAGCACGGAATATGCTGGACGAATTTGTTCGAATTTGCTTCGATAATAAACGGCGGTTAATCGAACGACATATTCTCTAATAATGCCGCTCGCTCAGCCGTAAAAACAACTCTTGTAAAAGCTCTAATGGCTCTCAGTCGTGTTACGCCATTGTCGGGAGAGCGTACAAATGGCAAATTTCTAAACCAAAAGAGTGCGCGAATATCCGGTTACTACCGCGATATCACATGGGTGCACTTCCGAAGTAAGGGTCGCACGATTGGCCAATCCGGCAAGCTCCAACAAACGGGGGAACACAGCGAGAAAGTTAAAACCTCCTTTATAGCACGAATGGGACCGCGGCGTGGCGCGGAGCTAGAAACCCGTGCCCGCTGGGTTAGCCCCGAGACGGCCGAATTGGCGCAAGTGCTTTGATTTGCGTAAATGTGCGAGAATCCGCAAATCGCAAATGCGCTCCGTTTTCTCGCGACGCGACGGCGAAATGCGGCAACGGGCGCAACGACATACCGTGGAAATTACTCGCTTCCTTTTTGCTCGGCCACGGGATAAATTTATTAAAAGTGTCGCCCCGTCGCGCGTCGCCGCCGATGTCTCCAGCGTCCCGCGCGTATATACTACAAAAGTGCATTCTTTCGCGTCGTAATATAGTCGAAATAAAATCACACCGCGGCACCGTATTCCACGCGAAATGTCTTGCAAAATGTCTGTACATAAAGGAACTGGAATAGAGGATATCGAAGTGACATAATCATATTTATCTCGTATGTAACATCGCTATAATTTTATCTTAGTACACATTCGATTTTTTATTATTTGCAATTTGTACACTGTACTGTAGTCGTAGTATTGTTATCAAGTTATCAAATTATCAAGCTTCTACATCGTCTGACGTCTTATTATAAAAACATAAATAAATAAAATAGATGTGCTCTATAATTTTTAATTTCTCATACTCTTCTATAAACATTTAATATAATAATCGTCTTTCCTGTATAAAATTGAGAAACAGATTTTATTTAAAGTGTAAATACGGATGATTCCAATGTTTGTATTATTAAAAAAATAAAATTATACAATAACTTAAACAAGTCTGCATAATAAGATCAACAAAATTTTTCCTGGTCAGTTAAAAGTTAAAGTTACGATAACAACAGAGATTGATAAACGCACTGTAAAACGAAACATGCGCTTTTCAGCTACATTAAAAAATTATTCTGATAATAAGAACAAAAAAAATTAAGCAGTTTCCGTAAACTACATCTACATCCACTTACATACTCATGAAAAAAAAATTTAACGGTCGCGATTTCGACATGTCATTCTCAGGAATTTTCAGCGGCTGAAGAGAAAGGATGGTTACCGCGTCGCCCCTTTTCTCTCCGCGATAGTGTAGCGAATTGCGAGTGCAGTATCGGAGACGAAACTAAGTAAAACGTATAGGTAAGCGCGCGCGAGATTGGAGAAAGTAGGTACAGTCAGTTGCGTGCGAGGGGACTTTTCTTCTCCGTACTCTTTTATACGGTACGACAATTTAGAAAAAGTACTGATGCCTTCGTAGAAAAGAAGGCACGCTGGGCAAAACGTTTCGTTTCGTGCTTGCAGAATACAGGCCGGATAAACGGAAGTAACCCCGAGTGAAGTATAAAAATAACCCCGCCATTCCCGTGCAGGCAGACAGAATTTCTGTTAAAATTTCCTTCTGCCTCGCGTAATTCTTTAGTTCTCTGTGTCACTTCGTTCTATCTTCCACCGATCTCTGAATGCACAATGCCACATTCATTATTTGCTTCTTTTATTTTTCATACTCTTTGTGTCAATGTTGTGGTAATTATCGCTTTGTTGTCTTGTTCGAAATTAAAGAGATCCTAACTGTCCATCAGAATTGAACTGATAAAAAAAAATTACATTTCGTTTTTTCTTTAAATGATATTTATTTCTTCACGTATACATATTGCTTTAGAATCATACAATAAAGTATAGAATTATGAAATGATAAATACTAAATAATAAATATTTAGCTAAAGACATTAGTATTTTGTATATTATTGTAAACTGGAAGTAATCCTAAATCCTCACAAGGCAAGAATCAAAAGAAATAAATAATAAACGAAATAATCAATTCACATATTACTGGCGTGTCACGTTGAAATTTATACGTTTACTGTTACAGATTTTATTTTTATTACAAAATATATTTATCAAAAATAACTCAAAATAAATGCTTTTAACCACAAGCTTTTGTTTTTATTTAATACAATCTCGATTTTGTAATTAATACGTTACGATGCGTTATATTCGAAAAATTGCGATAGTTGTAAACATAAAGTATTGATTGTAGAAAAATATAAAATATTAATACGATATCTAATATACTTTTGAAAATACTTATCATGTCTTTGAAATATATTTCAAGTATCGTAAACGAGATAAAAAATTGAGTTTCCCGGAAGACAATGTTTCCTTTTCGAATAGAAATGGCGCAATGAAGTGATAAGCGAGGCGGTCGTAAAAGAAGAAGAGAAACGTCAAACAAAATGGGTGTATCAAAACTATTTGTGGCGGGAAGCTGAAGGCCACGGAGGAAAGAGCGCGGCAAAACGAAGTAATTTTTCTTAGCACTTGACACAGTGACCCTCCCTTTTACACAATCCCTTCGAACTTTTCCAATCGAAAAGACTATCTAACCGGAAATCTCACAATCTTGATAAGTCATTCCTCTTTATTTCACTTATTTCTAAACAGCGAGTACTTCTTGAGTCTTGAACCGATCAATGGTGTGTGGAAAACAAGAGAAAAACAACGTGGAGTGAAAACAACAACAAGAGAAGAGCAAGAATACTTGAAGTTTATTGCTCTTTTTCTCTATAAATAATACAAATACAATTAATATAAAGCCAATTGCGAGAAAATGCAAATAACAAATATTTTGACGAGAATAAATCGACCAACTTTTTGGAATATTTATTGCAGGTACATTGGAATTCGCTATATCACATAATCAAAAGATCGTTTTAGCTCTTGAAATTTTTCTTAAGAGAAGAAGATGGATACGAATTCTTTTGCTGGGTAAATTGTAAAAGAGTAAACGCAAAAAAATTTCTTGAATTACGTTTATGGAATGGGAAAAAACAACAAGAATGGAAAAACCTAGCGAAGTCTACAGTATTCTCTTTTTCTTCGCTCTCTCACTTTCTTCTGAAAGAGACATTTCGTGTCTGTGCGGATCGCGTAGATTGTAAGCGTCATATTTTAAATGAAGCTCGCTCGTTTACATACTTCTTCTTCGAACTGATTAGATATTCCATCTTTCAAGCTTTGTTGGAATTATTCTGTGATCTGTTCTTGCAAAAGAGAACATCGGATATTTCCCTGCAGTAATTTTTAAATATCCTAGAAACTTGTATCAATTCTTATAAAAACAATTTCTCAGTTTCATCTCACATTAGATTTTCAAAAGTATAATATAATATACTATTATATTCATCTTTTTTATTCTTTTTCGCTAGGTGTTGTAGAAAGCACTCTAAACGCAAATTTCTCGAAAAAACTCAGTGTAGAAGAAATTTAAAAAATATAACGGTTGATAATAGTTTTATATGTACCTATATACAAAATTGACGAATACGCGCGATTCTCTTAAATTTCTAATTCACTACCTGCAGCATTACACGGCGTTAATGTACTTATCTCTTATTTATTATAATTATTCTTTCGCAGTGCGATATGTTAGTGCGATTCGACCTTGTTTATTCATATCCTATTGCAATAATTATCTTTAGGAAAAATAAAATTATATTCAATAAATCTACGCGTTTCTGCATTTTAAACCATCTAATATTATGATTATGATATTATGATTAAACTTTTCCATGCCAGCAAGAAATGCAAAGAACCGCGTTATTCAGACGGGCATATTAAATAATTCGCGGTTTTCTCTTGCCCGCGTAAAATTATGTACCGACGGTATTCCACGAAGACTGCACTTTATTATGTTGCATTTCTCTCGAAAAGATTCTCTTACAGGAGAACCATTTTTTAAGATACTCCTACAGTAATAGAAAATTCATTATTTTTCCGAGAAAAATATTATTAATTAAAATAATAAATTACTTAATAATTAAACAATCTATTATATCACGATATAACGTTTTGGAAAAAAAAACTTTTGTTCATTATCAACTTCGTTAATTAATTCGAATACTAATAATTATATCGAAGCCAGAAAATTTTGAATGAACATTGCATTATTTATTTTTAAAAATTAATTAATATGAGATACAGCCGTAAATGTGAACACAATCCCAGTTATTTCATTAATTAATAGTATATGTCTTATACAGAATAAGAAATAATAATTATTAATCGGTGACTATCCTCTTATTATCTTCTTAATAATACCTGCTTTTCTCATTAAATAATCATTAAATAATCTATCTTTTCTCTCTCTCTCTCTCTCATCTATATATAAGATAAAGTGTAAGATAAATTATAATTATAATTTAAAATTGTAGAGTGATATTGAAAAGAAATTCTTTTGTCTGTGTGTATCACTTTAAAAAATATATTTATATCACTAAAGTCTCTACTCCGAGAGTAATTTATATATTTGGATGTAACAATAAAAGAAAGAAGTATTTATACATACATAAAAAATATCTCAAAAATTAATACACTCAAATTGATGACTTCATTATTTCTTTCTTATCAGCTTTTCTTGATCGAGCGAATATACTCGCGTCTACATTTGTTAGAATGGCGCGAACCGACAACGCAGACGACATTACTGTGTAAAATGAAAATAGCATTACCGAAGAGGATAGAGTGGATGGAATGGAAATAACTGTGCCGCGTGCCGCTGCAACTCGGTGAAATTGATTTTCGTGTTTAAGATCTCGACACTCTCGACATTGCAGCGCTGTGCTAATTTATGTGGATGTCAATTCGATCGACAGCGAAAATGTGACACTTTTTAACAACAAGATGTATATCACACACTTTTTCTCTTTCTCTCTAATATGTTTTATTTTCTTCTAAATAACAATTCAGGTATTTGAAAGAAAATTCTATCAAAAAACATACAAAGAATGTTCTATATATTTTCTATATTAAATCAAGAATTATTATTAAATAGAATTAAATATTGTTATTATATTTCTTTATCTATCGCCGCGGTAAGATAAAGTTTGAATAATTAGCTTTAATATTATCTTCTATGTTTATCACAAATTTCACCTGACCCGAGATATTGTGTTGATAACGACTAAAGTCAACATATTTAATATGCAATGTCGCCGAACGATCGTTGTAACACAGAAGCGTAGAATCATTATTCCTACGATGTAAACCGCGGTAAGTTCTCTCGACATTTAAAGGCCTTCAAAGTTCGTCTTCCAAGCGCGAAGGAAATACAGGGTTAAAAGGTAAAGCGAGAAACGAAGAGTAGAACCGAGAAAGAAAACGAAATGAGAGAGAAAGAGAGAGAGAGGGGGGGGGGGAATAAAGAGGGACGGAGATAGAGAGAACGAAGGCGGAGTGGATTGAAAGAAAATCTAAGAAACTCGAGAAACAAGAAGTTGCGTCTTCGACCCCGCTCCGTTTTGCTTTGCACCCTCATTATATGCATCCCTGCAGAGAAATATCGTCGCCGGTATATATACCTCGAGGGCTGAAAGTCTCCCGGAGAACTTTATTGTTGATTATTCAGACGAATTTATCGCGAGTCGTTGTTGTTGAGCTGGTGCAAGCGCTCGCGCTCGTTGAACTTGTTGATCCATGCGCGTGCATCCATCGGGCGGACTGAAAGAATCATCGCTGGAGAAACTCGCCCGAGGGTCCTCGAAACGACGAGGACGCTTTCTTAAAATCTTTCGAGGCGTTGAAAGCGCCGGGGAAACTCGCCCTAACGTGCCAACTCGAGAACGTGAGATTTCTACAAGGCGCCCTAGGTTTTTCCTCACTGCAATCGTAAATTGCTCCGAGAGACGGCGATTTCGAAAATCCTGTGCAATCGTCGACAGATTCATTGAACTGTTTGTATGTGCAACGGAGAAGTGATGCCGGAAGATATCCTATCCCAGTGTCGCATTTAGCGGTCTCTCAATTAAATCGCTTCGAAGAGGTGAAGAGCGCGCCCAAGCGGCTTCAAGAATGACACACGAGAATTCGCCCGACACGTCATCACCATCGCCGTCGTCGTCGATATTCGAGTGCGAGGAAGTGGTAAAGTTATAATGATTGCGGAGGACCGGCGTCGCGCAAGAAAAAATTATATTATTTGATTCCTTTTTTAATTCCCCGTGTCCCTCTTATTAAAAAAAAAAGATATTCATATACATAGAATTATATATATATATATATATATACACATAGATATATATACGCGTGTTTTCAGTCCATTCCGTGTCGGATGGATAGTTATTTGAGTGTAAATTTTATTGAGTGTAAATTTCTATCGGAACATCTGAACGCGAGTGATCGCGGCGAACGCTAATCCGCGAGAAAGATGGCGATGGTAATATCGCCCCGCAGCAAAATCGTGACACTGTCCCTATTGATCGGCATCATCACTCTGGTGGCTCTCATTATAACGGGCGTAATCGGTATCTGGAGCGGAAAGAGCGAAAAGACAAACGGCACGGGGACGAAGATGGTCAGCAGCAAGCTACAACAAGTCACCGGGTATGCCGCGATGCAACACGTGAGTAAAACTAACTTGATCGATTTTCCGTACATCACAAACAATGTTAACAATGACAAGTTCATTTATCTTTTTATACGTATCGATCCATTAACACCTCGAAAATATGACATATAGAATAGCAGTCTTTTAGAATCTCTCATAGAATCTACGTTTTATATTTCACGAAAACATGATCAAGGACTCTAATATTAAAATGTTTTTGGGAAATAAAATTAGAAATGGATTAACGGATTTTTATACTAAAATATAATATGGCAATTGGTGAATAGATAACAACGGTAATTAAATATGAAAGCAGAGAGATTTCCAAACAGATAAGTTTTATATAAAATGAGTCAAATTAAATGTCATTCTTAATTATTATAATTAGATATTGACTTTGAATTCTTTATTGTTTGGTAAAATTTATAGGCCCAAAAAGAGTCAAAGAAAAAAATTATGCTCATCTTTTTTCCAATAATTTAAAATAATCAATAAACGATCTCACGGTTATTCATTTTTATATAAATGTAAATATATTTACTGCATATATGTAAATACATATACATATATATCTGGATATTATTTATTCATATATTAACACATTATTTTTTTGACACAAAATGCCATTATATACTTTCTTTTAAATAAATCTCATTTCCTGATTTTAATATAAAAGAGTTTGATTTCTTTTATATAAAACGCTTAGAGTATATTATTCTGCATATGATTCTGCCTTCTATAAGAATTTACAGTCAAACTTTTCGCGGAAATAGCTTTGGCAAAAATTTTAGTAACTGATGTATTGAATATACAAAATCCTATTCCTTACCAATAGGGATAAAATAATCGTTTCTTACAAATAGTAGACAATCTTTGAAGATTAAGTTTCGGGAATACAAATGGATAATATATCTGAACTATCAAAATCTCAATTTAGCATTAACATTTAACTTTAATTTTGGAAATGATGAAAAAAAGATACGCGTTTAATTACATTTTACGATAGTCGCTTCATTTCTCCCCAAGGGAGAACCATCGCTCGCTTCACCAACTGCGTCTATTACACAGAGCGCTCTGCATAGGAGCCATCCAATTTTCGCGAAAAGATCGACCTAAAGTTCTTGCGAATGCGGACAAACTCGTGACTAATTTGTGATTGTGTTTTATCGCGGTGGCACGTGCTATGAAAAATTGATTGTACAGCGAATGAAATAATATTGCACGATTCCCGAAAATTCATCTCCGCTTTCCGATTCATCTCTCCTCCCCGACCTCTTTCCATAATTAAGTTAACATGCTCACATCCCGCTTGATTGGATGCACCTATTCTGGAGATGCAATTTTCGACATTGCCGCGCTCTGCACGTGCGTATTATCGTCCAACATACTCGTGCCCGCGCACAACGCGCATACACACGATCGCGGAGGAATGCTCTACGTTCTTGCTACGCGCGAAGCGCTTTGCGCTCATCTTCTCATGCATATTAATATTGTTCGATCATGAATCGCAAATCGCTCGAGGTTCCTAAATCACTGGGCCTCGCGCTTGAGAAGCACAACGTCGTAAATAAACGAAATTAACGTCGCCATTATCGACCGTGACGCGCTGGGAATAAATTATCCCGGCTGTATTAAAGAGTAACGAGGAACGTGCTGCACGTTCGTCACTGTTTATTGAAAAAAGAGAACGGTGTGCGATAGTGGAAACAAGAATCATCGCAGATTCGCGCGAATATTCCGCGCACATTGGGAACGACAGTTGTTTAATCCGTTTATCGACGGAATAACACATTGTGACAGAAAACTTTTAAGTAGGTCTTATAATTTACATATTTAAGCCGGCGGTTTCGTCATGAATAAAATTATACATTGATTTGCACAAATACACAGATACGCATTTGCATCCTTGAATCGCGCGCGTTGCTTCGCGTTGATTTTCATGGTTTGCATGCATATGTATTAATATTACAANCGTGTAAACTGCGTCAGTATCATAGTTACGTCATGTCGGAAAAGTCTTATATATACTATATATATATATATATATATATATATATATATATATACATATACATATATATATATATATATATATATACACATCTATTGTTTGCATCAATGAATAGCAACATAAAGCTGTTTGATCGTCAACACTCGCGATTGAAATATTTTATTTATGAGGGAACGCGTCAAAATTCGAGAAATTCGACGTACGCTAACTTGATCAGCGATCGTAGTTATCTCGTTGCCGTATGGATTAAAAAGTCATATCAATCATTAGCGATTGCTAATTAAAAATTCCTACCTGTTCGCGGCTACTTCTCGCAATTATCAAAGTTCCGGTTTACGAATCGGTGAGTTATTCAGCATCGCTCTGCGGTAATTAAAATTGAAAACGCGTCCCGCATTGGCATATCGTTAATCAACGATAATCATACGAGAGCTGCGGATTTCATAATGAGTGAATCAATTATTTTATAATGAAAGAAACGTTTAATGCAAAAAAGAGAAACAATCTATGCATCTCAAACTCATTATTATGAAGGAAATACACATGATAATTTAGGAGGAGAAACTGCCGTTTTATAAATGTACGTTTCATGCTATCTTATTAATTAGCAAGATGTTTACAGCGTCGCTTATATGTTAATTAAGTTAAGTAAGTATTGTAAAAAGTGTAAAGGGAGAATATATGTATATCATTCAATATAGCTTATTTACAAATAACTTCCGCAGGTGCAGCAAGACAGAGATTTGTATGTGGAAAATATTTTTAATCCTGTTTTTAATTGTCAAATCCCAGAATGACAAACATAAAAAAATCGATAAAATTTATTTTCTCTCTGGACTGACACTGATATATTTTGTGCACTTTTCACTCTTGTCACCCCGATCAAATTTCCTGTGGTGTACTCTAGTTTCAGATATTTTCTCGATCAATGTAGATCCACAAAACGTTCGATATTTATCTTTGAGAATAGACAGAATGCACGAAAAAAACACTAGAAGTGCTATAATGTATTCATTTTTATGTATAACAATCGATAAAAAAAAATGGATCTAGTTTCAAGTACGATAAACGACAAAAGAGATAAAAGAACATATGTACATCTCTACTGTATGTTTCTAACAGCACTACAAGACAAAGTGCGACTACAAACTAAAGTGCTCAGAGAGTACAAGTAAACATGAATTGAGGATTTCAGTGAGATTGACGGCAAACATGTGTGCGACTGCATGGTGACTGGCTATTTTCACGGGAAGTCCACTTGCGCTCGAACGTGCAAGTGGCTCGAGAAATTGCCCTTGCAAGTTCCTTCGTCGGACCGCAACAGATAATCCGAATTGCTTTAGAAGATGATGTGCAATCTTTACATAAGCATCTTAAAACATCCTATCTTACGGTCTGCAACGGACTTTAAACGGTACTACGATAAAATACTTAAAATTTCGCATTGATTCGAATCGTACTTATAAAATAATTATCATAATGTGAAGGATCCTCAATTACTTTGTCCGAGAAAGATTCAAGTAGAGCTCGTGATTCTTCTTTCCCAAGTTTGAAGATAATCCGAGATTATGTTACTTAATATCAAAAGTTGAAAAGTTAGAAACACTGAGAACAAACGTAAGTTTGCATAGTTTTATAACAAGCAGCTTTTTTTACTTTTCAACAACAGTTTCTTTCCGGTTCGTTCAAGATAACAAACAACGTAATATATATTGCGATAAGCACCAATGTGCGTTCATAACGTAATAATGCCTGAATTTGACCAAAACGTTCCGAGGACAAATCGTTCTCGACATAGAAATGGTCACGGAAATCTTGGCGATATCAGTCATGGTACCTCCAAGAGGGAATAGGTAATCCAAATCTCTTTAGGAATCCCATGCAGTCAGGTAGACGATATATTCACGTTCTTGCAAACATTACGGAAGTCTCTCATGCCAGAGAACAACTAAATCTCGCGGTACGTAGCGATGCGCTTCTTTTTTCTTTCTTGTTTTTATCGTCGAAATGTCCCGAGAAATTTGTCTACCTTAAATGCGGTACGGAAAATCGTCGCGTTTAAACACGAACTTGATAAATTATCACGTTATCCGTAAAATGTTGTCTCATCTCAGCAGTGCAAACTCGACATGTGAAAAACGAAACAACGGTATCAACGATGATAAAAGCAAGTAAAAAACAATCGAATATATGTTATGTATTTTTTAAACCAACTTCTTCAAAAAAATCATTTAAACTATTTTTATTATAATTTAATACACACATTTATGTAATTTATGTTTCATATAGAATCGAGATGTCATAATTATATATATTTCATAAACTGCGTATGTGTTAAATTATGTATTTAATAGTGATTTAAGCTTATTATAACTTCTACAGCATTACAATAATTTTTAGAGATTCTTACTGAGAAGCAGCCTAGAATAAACTTAAAATAAACTTTAAGTTAATAATAAACGCTCTCAATATGGATACTCTCGAGTTGGCGATGGTATGGAAAATCTCTTGAAGTCAAAGTAAGACACATTTACGAGGTACTAAATGGCCGACAGTAGAAGGAATTCTGATATACCGCGGAATCGGCCTTTCGTAATCCAAATCTCCTTAGAGAAACGAAATGGGACTTTCCATAAAATATATTTCCTTTCCTAAGAACATTCACCGTCGAATCTTATATGTAGAACTTACTAGAACGGCAAGTTTATACTGTCGCGTGCGCGCACCAAATCGTCGCTAATCGTAATTGCAAGAGCCGTAAGAAATTACACGTTGGTGTTCACGATTGTCCCTTAAAATCAATTAGCATCTATTAGGTGTAATTAATTGTTTTTTTAACAAACCATTCACTATATTATTCTAAAAACAAGTCACTCTTATCGATTGTTAATTAATTATTCATTTCTAAATCATATTTTCTCTCTTTGCAGTTAGAATATACTCGTAATTTGTGAGGTTTACTTCGCAGCTTTGCGAAATTTGAGGGATAAAATAACATCCCGAATTTCGAGATTTGCCGAAGACCGCGAAATTGACTTATCTCGACGGCAACATGCGGTTAATTCCGTAGATGATTCGGTAACGATGTTATTTGAGCTTGAGATGATTTTATCCTCACCGCGGCACGTCTCAGACGGGAACAACATTGCCAGATCGCGAAGACGACGATGTAACATTCCCACATCGCTTCGATCGGAGATACTAAACAGCGCGAGCGAGAAACGTTAGATATCAGACGCGGCTTGTCGGCAGCGAAACGATGCGCGCAGAGCCGAGGCGTTCTGAAAGGTATTTCGGCAGGAACGGATGGCTATGCGGCCTGCCAACGTCCATTGAATTTCAAGCGTCCGTTTGTCGAGCCAAAGAGAGATATATATATATATATAGAGAGAGAGAGAGAGAGCAGAGGTCACGTCCGCGCAAGTGCCCTCCGCAACCGAGCAAAGAATCGACCCGCTCTGCTAACTTCGATTTATTTTCTTCCTCTACTGGCACTCATCTATCTTTTATCGTACTTTTAATTCGATCCTTCGCTATTCCATAAGCGAATTAGAAAAAAAAGAAGACGGCAGCTACACGCCAAGATACAACGATTTCGCGCCACGGTGCTAGTTCGTTGTTTATACCTACATTGTCAGGAACGGATCGATAACTTCATAACACGAGCCACCATTAGAGCGCGGCCTTGTTCGAAGAGATCGCGAAGACAGGATGTAAAGATTGAGCGTTAAAATAAACGGTTGTTCCGCAGTTAACTTTTGTAACTATCCCTTTATTCTGCATTAGAACTCATAAAACTTTCGAGCTCGCCAAGTTCCTCTTCCATCTCTGATAGCTTCCCATGTAGCGTTGCGGCAAGCGGAACTTTAAAGAGTGCTTTTAACTAACTCCGAAAAATCGAGTTACGGTACAAAAACTCGGTGCCACTCTACGTGTTTCCAAAGTTTCGGCAAAATCATCGGTTTTGCTGACGCTTTTCTCCGCACGCGATTCCTTCCGGGAAGATTTTTCTGCGCTCGCTGAAAACTTCGCGAGTAAAATAGAGTGTTTTAGGATTACGTCGTGTGTATACCCTCGAGAAAGTCGTCACGAAACGGGCGAATTACATCGCATTCTTGACACTAAGCTTGAAAAACTTGCGGCGTATCCTAAAGCAAATTAAAAACTAGCCCTGGATTTAAAGTTTCTTTAGTAAGTGTCCACATGGGAGGTGTACTTCATATAGAAAATATGAAAGCTCGTTATGACACAGTATCTAAACTTTTCATATAAGGTTACCGCAAATAGTCGAGAGACGAGACATTTAAGATTTTTAAACATTTTAAACATTTAAGATTTTTATTTTGTAAACATTTAAGATTTGTATTTTGGCCTAAAAACAACCGTTTCAGCTTCTACTTATTTCTGCTGTTTACCTTGCATAAATAACGTATTTCTTTTAAAGATGGCAAGAGGGTGAAATAGATTATAGACGATCTCGGCAGCTGTGTAATCTCTGGTGAAGACTCTTATCTATTTTTTTTAGCAAAATATACAAATATAACCATTGAAAAAGGGGAAAATAATATGAATAAAAAGAAAATGACTGCCTAAATTATTTTCGAGAAAAAAATTTTCTATCTTGATATCGTATATACAAAAAAAAAGAGAGAACTTTTCACTTTTATATTTTTATATAATTATAACAGTAGCACATGCTCTCTCTTTTAACTCCGCGATTTCAGCATCCGCGATTTTGTCATTGTAATCTTCAAATAATTTCTAATGAAAAGTAATAAAACCTCCTCAATCTCTAAGTGATTACATCATAGCAACAAGCTTCATAAAATTCTTACGATACATCACACAAGTACGGAATAAATATTTTAATCGATGCTAATCAAAGTAAAATCTTTTGACATATCAGAATGGTTTCCGTATAATGGTTTGGTTTCCAATTTCCAATGAAAAAAAAAATTACTTCCGGAATGGATATCCGGTAAAGCTTCTCAACACGACAAATCCCCGAAACGCGCGTGGTATTGATTACGGCGGCTTTTCCAGCGTTGATTCGCTCGTTGAATTTTTAATGTTCGGTGATATTTATTTCGCAAAATCTCTCACCATTTTGTGAATACGAGACATACGCATGTGCATGTGCGGCTGGCAACGACGGCAGTGATACTTAATGTAGTAATCAAACTGGCCGAGATATCATTGACCCACATCCCTAGGCGCATTTCGCGATATATATCACGGAAGCTGCGAATCTGTGATACGCTTGTATACCTCTTTGACTCCAAGTGCGGCATAATTTGCGTGCAAACAAAGAGAAATGCGTAACTTTGCCACCTGTCTAAAGCTATGTTTAATACAAGTTAAATATGACTCTGGACAAATAGATTCGCGGTGATGTACATATACGAGGATTTAGGGCAAGTAAGTTTGTTCGCGATCACGGTCATTATTGAAAATTTTTTGCATACGATTGCTTTACAATGTCTAAGTTCTTGGATATTTAATTAATATTATTCTAATTAATATTAATATTATTATATCATTAACTAATGATTTATAAGTGAAAAAAAATTTATTATATAAATTATTTAAAAAATTTATTAAATAATAAATATTTCAAAACATATATGAACAACACAAACACACACATGTACATGATATGTGTTATGTTTATATTTTTTTTTATGAATGCATACAAACGTCTGTGCTACAATATTTTTAACGAGTTGACGAACATTTGTTCGCTGATATTAGCGTAGCATAAGCGTCTTAAACTGCGTAAAAGCTGAAAAATAATGAGAGAATGTGACAAACTGAATTGCTCTTCGGAGCTTTCTTATAATTTATAACGTTATTTTGATAATGGCGACGATGCAATGTTCCTTTCATTACGTCGTCATATTGCGGGCATGTATCAAAACTTGTTGCGTCTCTGCTACCAACCGACCATCGACAAACGAAAGGCCCTCTGAAGAAACCTTGTCGCTCGAGATTTCTATTAAATTCTTTTAATTAATCTCCCTTGGATACCCTTGATGCTCGCCTGCCTGCCTGCCTGCCTCAAAATCAAAGTCGCACAAGTGAGGCTGCTCTTTTCGAGGATCGCTACTCGAGTGAATCAAAACTGGAGAGCAAAACTCTGCGCCCTTTTATCGACGTAAGTGGCAATCAAAAGAAGTTTTACAGTGTCGACAACGGGGAAGTGAAAACTACCACGTTGCGTCTTAAATATCGAGAATGGTCGCACTCAAACAGCGAAATGAGAAAGTATATCTACAAAGGGATTAAGAGAATTTCACATCGAGAAAATCATTTTAAACTTAACTCTCGAACTCTTATTTGAAAATCTAGATTTCATTTCCCTCATTTCGAACGTCTTTCAAATAGATTACTTTATAATGTGTTTCTTGATGTTCATAATTTAGAAATTATTACTATGCATGCATTTTAAGAAGTTTATAGAAATGAATCTATTATGTAAAAGTAATTAACGTAATTAACGCATACATATACTCTTCCCAAATTAAAAGACTTATCAATGTTTCTTCTCTCAATGTTCTGTATAATATGCAAATACGTGTCTATCATCGTATAATTACTTATTACGGGTCTATGGCTCATCGCATGACATTCAAATGAGCGCACACAGCCAATACAATTACACCAAAGCGTAGCCACATAGTGAGGTATCGAAGCAGAGAGGACGAGCCGTAGAAGCGAGAGACATGGAGAGCCGTACAAATGCTATTCGCAAATTCGGTTCTGCTCACACGGCCAGGACTATACTAGAATCTGGTTGTAAATTCAAACACGTACGTCTATATTGATCGTATGAAATATATATCTCTTTGATCATGCTTCGAAATATGCTTCCGCGATGACTCTGCGAATCTTAGTGCAAAAATAAAGAGACTTCCTCGATACTTTTAAGTATATAATTCGCGAGAAATGTTTTTCATATTAAATCACGAGGGAACGATAATGTATGTAAGAGTATTTAGGACATCTAACCTTCACCTTAATTGAACGCGTATATCGGAATGCTGTACCACTTATTCAAATAATGCACCGCCCGCGCCGCGCGAATGGCGGACATGTTGACACTGGTTAGTACGATGCACCCGCAAACCAAGAGACTAACTGTTCTATTCACAGAATTACTGTCCGTTTACGATTTCCAAGGATGAACAAGATTTGATCTACTGGGCCACTATCAACGACTCGACACGACGATATGTCTTTCTTGAGCCGCGTTTATACATGCATGTACTGCACATGATAATGTGTAATAACAAGATCTCTCTGTCTCTCAATCTTTCACTATTTGCAAGTTTGTGCGCGGTCATTGTCACAACTCAATTAGAAAATTTAAGAACATTTGTTTCAATATATGTTTCTAGTTTCTAAAAGAATATTCTAACAAATATAGGGCATTTTATATATATATATATATATATAT
>JAJVSH010000033.1:549418-599856 GCA_021460005.1 Tetramorium alpestre | reverse complement strand
TAATACAAACTTTTATCTGGCTATGCTTCTTCGATACCCCTGGGCGCAATTACTCCCGTTGTAACTTTGCAGATCGCTACGCACGATTCTATACATGCGGACCGAGATTCGATTAATTAAACAAGCGCTACGATTAACCCATTTCTGAAGCTACTCGAAGCGCCAGCAAATCAGGCAAACATAAGAGAATGTAGCTCGTGTGTATATGGCTGCCTCATACGCAGTGATGTTTTATTGTTACGGGTGGATCATTGGTTAAATTAATTATTACTTTACGTGTGGGAGCCGACCGTAGCAAGGATAACGTGCTTTAAAGATGCAGTTATTATTTACAGTCGCATATAACGTATTGGAAAAGTACATGAGCGCGAGTATTAAGCGAGAGAGATTATAATGGATTATCATTGTAAGCTCGTTTGTAGCCATTCGCTTCGTAAAATGTCGAAATATAATCTCTTCTTTGCTCTAATATAGAAATTTTCCGATAAGTGAACAAATACGATTGATAGCAATTCAGTTTTTGATTCACTGATTTGTGTTATGGATTAAGACTGTATAAAACTGCGTACCTATGCATTCGAAAATAGGTGTGTCTAATATTACACAATAATTAATTATTTCGATCAATTCTCAATAATTACACGTTTGTAATATTATAATTATTTTGTCACAGTGTTCGTACAGTTCGCGATAACTTGAAGTCAATGTCATCAACAACAGCAATTACTTTAATTACTTTGTAATTACTTAGCTTTGACACGTGATTTGTAGTTTTTAATTTATTTCTGTCAGTTAGATGTAAATTAAAGTAAAATTAAGATATCTTATTTCTTTTACTGTTCCCTTTTTGATATCGAAGAAATATAGATTTTCTCTAAATATTTCTAAAATAAAAACAGAATTCTACAATCGCAAAAAACATTTAATCATCGTTCTCAGTGAACTTTATTTTTACGAAATTACCCCATACACACACAATCTGTCTTTCGATCTACTGATGCCAAACAAATTCGAATAAAAAAATACAGTAAAATACCTATCCAGTCAAGTATGAAAATCTCGATGAGGTTTCAAATTCATAACATGTTTTGGGTCAGTTATTTGCAATTCATTAAAGTTACCTCTCTCAACTTGTTACAGTTTATTCTCAAAATTACTCTCAAACTGATTAATACGCGATCGTAACCGAACTGAGATAACCACGTTCGCGCTAATTCCGCGGTTTAACAGTATCGCAAAGTTCCAGCGACGTGCGACGGTCGCAATGCCGATGTGGGATTAGAGAACGATGAAGTGAAATCGCGGACATTTAATGCGAAACCTGCACCTTCAACCACCACGGGTCCCGCGGGTAATCGCGGGACGAAGTAGCCTCTCAGATTGTCCAATCACGCGTCGAAGAGCGGAAACATAACGCGTACAATAGACAATAGCGTTCTCCATGGACCAAACTATAACGCTAACGTTTCATCGTCATCATCGCCGCCGTCGTCGTCGTCGTCGTCGTCGTCGTCGTCGTCGTCGTCGTCGTAGTTGTCATAGTTGTCGCCAGTACCGTCGGCGTTCCATAGTAAGGTGGACCAAATCAAGTTATATCGTCGCGCTGAGCGCCCATTATAATAATTGCATGCACGGGACTCGGATCCATTACGGTGGTCCACCGACGTTCCCGTGAACCGGAAGTCGAAGCTGTCCCGCAGGAGAGCGTCCGGAATTTCGAGAAGAGAATTTCCCGCGTGACTGCAATTTCGCGATTGCGTTCGGACGACGTTCAACATAATCGGCGCACACATATATACATATATGTACGTAAAGCAAGGCTGTTCTTTGTGAAAATCGATCGTATAAAGCTATCCTCCGACGTATCCATGCTCGACGTATCATCGATAGAATCGGAAAGGAGAATTGGAGAAGGTTAACGTAATCTTACGTAAAATTCGTCTGACTGATTTCACAGTTGTTATCGCGGCAGGTAAATCTCGAGTATCCGAAGAGCTGTTTCAGCAAACTGCTATCTTCCTTCCTTATCGTGCTTTTTGATAATATTGCTTACTATTAGCAACATCAGCGAGAATTTCAGGCGTAAATTTTCGAGATTTTGATACCGAGGAGGAAACAGTAAAGTGAACTAGAAGCCTCTCCCTCGTCTTGATTAACATCTAATTGGAATTAAGTCAAAAGTAACACAAAGGGCAATTATCATTATTGTGACGACATCGAATCATCACAAATTAAATAGACGAATTAACAAAATAGATATGAGAAACAACATATAATTACTCATCAATCAATGGCTGCGTTCAGCAGAAAAAACCGCTTAGTGAGCGCTCAATGATTCTTTAATACATTGGCTGCGTTTAACTGACGCAATTATTTTAAACCAGTTTGCTTTTCTGCTAAATGATATTTGGCTGCATTTAGTAAAATGTAAATGTTCTAAAATGATTTACGATTTTTTATTTCCTTTTCAGTGATTTACAACATGTTTACTCAGCGGTCGCCATGTTTTACAGCAAACTGAAAGTACGCTGCATTGAAGCACAACGTATGTCCAACTAGACCACTGCCAATGGTTCTTACACTTAGATCCAGCAAGGAACTAAAAGTAAGAACCAATCATATTAAAGAATC
Organism: Tetramorium alpestre; assembly: GCA_021460005.1. NCBI lineage: Eukaryota > Metazoa > Arthropoda > Insecta > Hymenoptera > Formicidae > Tetramorium > Tetramorium alpestre. Next base: position 597,225 of record JAJVSH010000033.1, on the reverse strand, counting down.
ACTAAGCGTTGCTCTTATTAAGCTGCTTTTTCTGCTGAACGCAGCCATCATATCTCATCGCTGCTCACTTGTCAATTATTCAAATTTCCAAACACTCATTCGTGCAAATTCAAATTAATTGAACACTATTAATTACAATTTAAAAAGCAATCTTTTTTCTTAATTAATCTTGAAGAAGAAAAAAATTGTTTAATTTTTGTAAAAAAACTTATCGTTTTCCTGTATTTATCAATTCTAATTAAGTGTAAATAGAAATTACATGTTAATAATATGTTCGCGAAGATATCATATTAGAAAATTTATATAAAATTTTTATAATTGAAATATTAATATTAAAATACGCGACTAAAGTCATAAAGTTATATAGTTTATAATTATTCTTATTTGAGTGCGGCAGTGACAGCAATTTTATTTAGATACTCAACTTGATGACAACTATTCCCTATCTTTCTCGCACAGCTATTTTGACTTTATTTCACGATGCTTATTTCAGAACTCTATTTTCAAACTTAAAATTAACTATTCACAGTTTACCAAGCGATACACTTTATGCATATTTTATGTATTCCGATATAATGACTTGACATGTTTTATTAGTCTTTTACGGACAACTGAAGAAGCACACGGTTTTAGTTCAAAAATGCAAAAAGCGTAAAATTCATAGTTTATTAATATTAAAACCTCTCATTAAAATTGTGATATACGAGTATAGCCAAAATTTTTGCAATTGTAAAATATCCATATATCTTTATTAAAACATGAATAATAATATTGTAGAATAAAAAAAACGCGGTTCATGAAGACATTTAAATTGGACAAGATTTCATGCAATTATATAATAAGACGAGACATAAAAAAATTAAATTATTATCAATAAAATACTATTGAAACCGAAAGTCAATTTCGACAATTTTATCTCGACTATGAACAATTTCGCAACGTATTTCGTTTTTAATTAAATGATTTGCTCGGTAAACGGCAACGCTATTCGAATTGAATCTAACTAATTCACATTTCGGTACCACTGACGTGTACGAAACTAGCGAGAAAGTTAGTGCAAAGACGTTTTCGTATAACTACCAACGACATCAACCTGTCAGCATGCTCTCTCATTACGCCCCGTAATCGCAGCTAACTTTAAAATAGTCGTCTAAATCGATCGTCGTGATCCATCGGATGAGTTTGTTAATGCTTTGCTGATATTATTAATGGAAAATGCCAGTGTCGCTAAAACGCTATTTCGCTTCGTAAAGGATTAACTATATTTCAAGTCATTTTCTAATAAATTATATTTTCGCATAAATGTATTAAAATTGGTCAGATAGATTCGAAAATACTTGTTAGTAATATAATTGTAATTGCTTATCGTCATATTTGATGCTGGATTCTTTTTATAATAAAATGGTAACACACAGACTATTTTTTCCGACTTCGGAAAATTCGCGAAGTTATAATTGCGAAAACATCATCGTATAATATTCCTGTTTTAATAGAGTAAAGTATTATAAGGTAAGGTTATATTATTTTGTTTTGCGTTTCTGTTTTAATTTTAGCATGCTAAAAAATAAAACAAAAGAAAAAGACGAAACTCGTAAAAACTCGTATCATGATAAACTTCCATGTTTACTTCGTATTCAAATGATACGCAGAATAGAAATAAATCTCAACGAAAGAGAAATAGTGCGATCTGATTTTTCGAAATGACATCTCATTGACGTTTATTGTACAGTCGTAATTAATTACATAATTCTACATGCAGAGGCAGGTGGCTCTGGTTATGAAGTGCTACTCGCTAAATCCCCTTTGGGTTTTAGAGATCCGAAACGAGGTTTGGAGAGATAATGACGAGAGCGGATAGCTGCGACAAAGCCTGCCCCATATGATTGCATTTCACATATCAATCCGCGTACCCGTTTTAAAATTGTGGCTTTTAATGGATGTCCTATAAACTCAAAGAGATTCAGCGATTCAAATCGACAGCAATCCTTTGATATTGATCGTCAGAAAAATATATTAGTTGACAACCTATATAAGTACTGTAGCCTAATATAATCTTCATAGATATCGCCTCTCATAAGTTGTATAATCAATATCAACAAGAAATCCATAATATATATATACAAATATGAATTTTATAATCGACTAAAAAATATTTAATGATTATGCTAACTTTTTTGTCAGAAGATGCATTATGTATATCGTATAATATAAGCAACAGATATTGATAGTATCAATCTGCGTTTTCATCTCCTCTTTCACTTATAGTCTCCCGAAACCGCCAGCTCGGCCCACACCTCAGCGTGTTTGCATAATTTATTCCGGTGACGTATGCGCACGCGTTATGCTGCGACTTGAATTAACGGCACACGTTCACCGCGAATAAATCGCTATAATTATCGGTGCAGCCGAAATGAATTGTACTTGCAGCCCGCACGCGGTACCTCGCTGTAAAGTTTGCTCGCTGGTCGAACTTACCCGCTTTCCGACCGATTTACGCTGACTTCCAGCGAATTCGATCCTCTCTCTCTCTCTCTCTCTCTCTTGCTTGTATTCTACCTCAAGCAAAGATCCATCATGACTTTTCCCTTAGTAATTATCGTTGATTCACAAAGCAACTGCAAATTTTAGCTAGAACTATCGGAATACTTTAGGATTATCTAGCTTTCATGGATAAAATAAGAAATAAAGAAATCTTTCTAAACATCTTGTATATTGTTGCTAAGTTATATTTTAAAAACTCTTTCGTTCACAAATAATTAATCTTTGAAAAGAAAAATTTCTTAAATTTTTTAAAAAGAAATTAATCTTTCTCGTGTAGATATTATAACAAATAGAAGCGAATTATATTATATTAATATTATTCAAAATAAGTGTTTTCAATTAAATATTCGGAAGAAAACTATCGCCATAAGAAAGAACAAACTCTACTTTGTGGTATTATAATATTATGGTAATAATTATAATAAATCATATCATCACTAGAAGTATATCATGTAGAATTGTAGAATAAATTTCGCTCAACAAAACATCTCGACAGCTTCAAGTTGTACCCAGGTGTACAGTATCATATCAAAAATTCAAAAACTACATTATTTGTCGCACGTATATTTACACCATGAAAGAAAACGAAGATCTGAGAACACTGACACATAATACATAAAACAATACATAAGTTTTGCACAAACAAGATGCGGAAAATGATTTACTTGCGAAGAGAACAAAGTTATGAATGGAACGTATTGTTATGAATTATATACTTTTCTGAAATTTCTATCGTAGAATAATTCTAGAACTCTAGAATTCCATGCAATAATTATTCAATGACAATGTGATTTATGCAACTATTAACTTTTATGAAATAAAATCTTCATTTTTTTATTTTAGATAAGTTAATGTCGTTAATTACTTCGAATTTCGACAAAAGTTAATTGTAAAGAAATAAAGTACTGTGTTCTACATCTACTCTCATTGTCAGCAGAAGTGTATTGAAAGTCAAAACCGAGTACATTATTACAGTACATTATTACAGAGCAGATCTAATCGAGAATAATCGATTCATAATCTCTACGACGACGTATTCCGTGGCTAATAATACAACGTCTACAAGCGCAATTGTTCCTGGGCGACACGGTCGACGTAGCAAAGTTCTCGTTCTCGCGCAGCGCTTGTGCAATTAGAGTTTCGCGGCATGTGTACCACCGTGTTTGCAATGTGTCGGCATGTCTTGCCGCAAAGAGCGAGATTAATTGGCGTGAATTACTCTGGTTGCTCTATTCTCAAAAGCGAGCGCGACTCACGTTTGAACCGTTGCCGATCGCGCCACGGATCGCGACCTGAAACGTAGTCGGCACTTTGTCACGCGATACATGTGTTTTGCGAGCTTGCAACGGAAGCACACAGTGGAAATGTAGGTAGGAGAATTGTTCCTCTGAATTTTTAACGATTCTTTGAACGCGATAATCAGTAAAATAGAAAAAAACCGATCTCTATACTATTATTGGCGCTTCGCTGGTTTAGTTAACAAAAATTCAATTCTGAAATTCGATACGTCTATTATTGTAATTAAAATGACAGCCATTTCCATTTTAGCCTTAGAATAGCAAACGTATCAATGAAATACAATTTAACAGACTTTTAACAGTTCTGCCAGAAATCCGCAAATAATCAAATAAAATTGGTAGATGTGATAAATTTGATATCAAAATATCATGATATAAAATGTATTGTATGGAAATAACTGTGCTTCAATATATATCATTCATAGCGTACTACCATCATATGTAAGTATTGTCTTGTAACGGACAAAACATAGTATATTGAAAAATGTAAGATTCATGATGTAGCGATCATCATGAACGTAAAAAAATTCTTTAGAACGCTCGATTAGCATGCAGAGTAGTCAATGTAATTACTTAAAATTAACATTATTGATCGAAAAGTATTGCAATATGACAAAGAACAGACAAAATTAATTGAAAATTGTTACATCAGTTTATAATAACAAATATTTTCATCGTTTTTATCAAAGTGCAAATTGTAATGGTTCGTAGAGCAAAAATTAACTCTTTACAAAGTAAATAAAGTAAAGTTATTACAACAGATTATTGCAAAAGTTATAAATTATAACCACTTTTATATTTATTTTTCTAAAATCGCGATTTAATATTAATTTCATATCAATAAATTATCTCAAAAATAGACGATAGTGAATTAATTAATATTCGTAATACATTTAAAGTGGAGAAGAATTTCGGATTCACGTAAATCAAATGCATATTTTCAATTCGAAAAAGTCACATTTTGGTACTTTACTTCGACCCGAGAAGATTATTGTGCAATACAATAATCCTTAATTATTTAAGATACAATGTGCTAATCTTTCTACTTGTACGTACAGATTCCACAGTACCCTTTTACGAATGTTCCTCGCCTCGCCGGCAGTAAAAAAAAAAAGAAAAGAAATCACGCGAGTACTCCATTAGCGAAAACGAACGTGCGCGGTTATCGCCGCCGGCTGGTTCTTCGTATATATTGACAGGAATAAAACGACGAGAGAATTCGCGAATATGCGAGACGTGCGAGATGTCGCATTCGCGCGTAAAAATGCTCAGAGAGATGCGCTCGGCAGATCGTTATAAAAGTATAATACTTGTACACACGGTATACGTATTTCGAAAATTGGGAAACGTCCGGATGAAGCAACAGCGAAAGCAGACTTTCGTGCCATTTCATTAAATTAATAATGCAAGTCACAAGCGATATTAGCTGATGGATAATATCAACGCGCGAAGTCAAAAGGCACGAGAAATGGAATACAGGATTCATCTGGTATATCTGGTATTTATCAGTGTCCGCAAACTCGCGCGCTTTCAAAAAAATTTTTCTGTGAGTCAAGCATAACTCGCGCGCGTACGCACATACTCTAATTAAACACAGAAACTTTCTGTTTACTGTCTGCTTGGGAATTATGTAGACACGAAACACACGAAGACTAAACAGATTGTCCGATACATCTAGAACTCTTTTTGCTGAGAAGCATTAACTTATCTTCTTGAAATCATTAAATAATTGAGCGTAAGTGTAATTGCATAAGTGTAATTAGAATTGAGAAGATATTAAAGTTCTTTAGACAATTGACACATCACTATTATTGACTATATAATTAAAATACATGTATCATATGCTTAAATCATCTATATAAGAATATTTTTAACTTCCTTTTAGGTAATTTTTTGCGGAAAATTCATTACATTTATATAGCAACATTTTTTCACGTGAAATTTAATGATCTTTAGAATTAAATTTTAGAAAATCCAGGAAGAGAGAGAAAAGCGCAACTGTAGATTTTGTACTAAATTTGTGTTCAACATTAACCAAGCAAAATACATGTCTTTTTGTGCAATTTACTCTTGTAGAAAAAGTGTTTATATTCTTTTCTAGTAAAATGTTAATGAGTCTTTCTTTCGTCCGAATTATCCGGACGAATAAATAAAAAACGGAAATATTTTTTCGTGGATAATTCAGTGAAGTATGTAGAAGGTGAAAGAAACTCGTTGGTACAGAACAATGAGAAAATACGAAAAATCGTGATACATGCCGAACGAGGAATTCTCCGGTAGTGCATTTTTCCCCGCGCAATCACGGCTTTAAAAATGCAGGACGCGCATCGCACGATGCATCCGCTAAAGACTACGTGATGTTTGGCTAGCGGTACTTCACGCGGTAATTACCCGCGAATTTGCAACCGTATGCCGGTGAATTCCCGCGAGCGCGTAAATTGAGTGTGCATAGAATGAAAGAAGTTGCTTTTTTTAATTGTACAAAGAGCTGCAGTCATCAATATTTCAGACGCGCCTCATGATCGGATAATGCAATTATCAAGTCAAAATATTTTCTCTTTTTCTTTTTCTAGAAATACTTTTAGCTTAATTGCATGTAATGTAATATCAAACTTCGAAGAGGCGAATATTTTCAAATTTATACAAGTACAGAATTATTAACGGATTTATAATAATGCATTTACCGCGACTTAATTATTTTTGTAAATATCCAAAGAGAGGAGCAATCTCCATATTTTATGAGAAAGAAAAAGAGTACTTGATCTCTCTCTCTCTCTCTCTCTCTCTCTCTCTCTCTCTCTCTCTCTCTCTCTCTCTCTCTCTCTCTCTCTCTTTCTCTGCTTTTTATATCGCTTTCGCAGAGAGAGGACTAATCTAAGTGAAAAAGAAACACGGGAAATAAGTTTCTCTTATATTTTTTTGTATCATCTTTATGTGTCTCTTTTATTTCTTCACCAAAGATACGTGAAAAGTAACAATAATGCGATCTTCTAAACGTCCACAAATGTTGCTTATATTACTGTTCAAAGAAGCTGACTAGCATCGGGACAAAGGCGTTATACGCGGTCTGATAAAGCAGCATCGAGCCGGTTATATAACGAACGACAGAGAGTGTTGTATCAGGAGAGAAGACCTCTCGGTGGTTTCTCCATGATACAGCAATAAACTTGGAATTGGAAGCTTGTTAGCCGGAGGCGTCCACTAGCAATCGGGAAGACAGCCATCCCTTAACATCGGAATGTAGAACTTTAATTAAGATGTAACACGGTTAAGTCAAGTGGCGAATTCCTGTACCGTGCTCCGAATTTAGACCCTATATGATGTTGCTAGAAATGCAGATATTTTTACCAAAATTAAGAACATTATTCGAAATTAAGGATTTCTTAAGAATGTATTCCGAGTCTATATTTCTAAGCATATCCCATGTGGCACAATAAATTAAATTCGATTAAATGTAATTCTATTATATTCTCTATAAAAGCATTATTGTTTCAGATATTGGCAAAAGAAACCTCGTTTTCCTCTAAAAATTCCTCGCAACAGAAAGTTGGAACTTATTTGCATATTGCACAACGTAAAGATAGACTATGTAACGAAAAAAGAAATAGAAAAAGGATATATATCCATGCAATGAAATTTTCTTCAGCATATGCGTCAACAATCAAGTCTTAATTCGATCACGCAGATAAGGATAGCGCGGTGGTGCCACGCGGTGTCGCTCGGCTCGGGCCGAGCTAATACTAATCAAACAATCCATCACCCTCGAATAACTTGGCTTTACCACGCGTCGTGCACTGTACAGACAGAGAGAAGAAGAGAGACGTTGTCCGTGAGGGAGGGTGCGCGCACGGATAAACGGGTGTCATGTTGTCTACATAGAGAACGAGGGCGAGGGTTGAGAAGAAGAAGGAGAAGGAGAAGGAGAAGGAGAAGGAAGAGGCAAGTAAGTTTCACACTCTATCAGGAGAGAAGGCCACGGGGTTTCCCCGGGGCGGGTGCTGCGGCAAAGTTCGAATGGCTTGTTAGCCGGAGGGGTCCGCATCCGTAATCGAGGGGGCAGACTGGTTCGCGAGCGAGGAGATACGGACTAGGTTACATCACCGTGTAGCGTGCGCTCGTCTATAAGCTCTACCACCACCACTACCACGCTGAACCATAACTGACCCGTCACTAACTTGTCGGGATACCAGCTACTGACGAGCCGCTGATTCATAAATCAAATCGCGCAGCTCGACTCGACTCGGCTCGGCCCGGCTCAGCTCTGCTCAGCTCGGCTCGGCTCGGCTCAGCTCAACGTGGCTGCGGTCACGCGAAGGTGCCAGCCGCATCGTTTAACGCTGCCACCGACTCTAATGCCGTTCGAGTTAGTTTGGCTCGATGCGCGGCCGGATATTCGTATTTCGAGCACTCGACCTGCAGGATACACGCGGGGTCACGCGGACACAGGGATACTGATCGCGGATACATGTTCACGAAGAGCTCGCGAAATTTCATTGTATCGAGCGAGCTCACATCGCTCGGAGGATTCAGTCTGGAAAATGCAACGTTAGCTTAATGAATATTTGAACAGACGAGGAGAAAAAATCAATTAAATTTCTACTGTTCGTTACAGTCATATATTGAAATGTGCGATAATAATAGCGAAAAAACACACATAATTTTTAACCGTGCATTATCTAAAGTTAAAACGTTCAAAAATTTAGCAATAAGTCTTCTTTTTAGCCTGTGCATTAATAAGCGATTACTATTTCTGAAAACGTATAAACATCACACTTTTTTGGATATTGTGAAAGAACTGAAAACTTAAAACGCGAATTTTTATGTAATTTTTATCGAGAATCTAATATGCTAAAAATAATGCAAAAAGATAACGAAAAATTAGATTTAAATCATATTTTAAAAATCACATATACCATGCAAATAAAAGATTTAAAAGAGCGAAAAATATGTATAATACGATTTTATGTTTATATTAAAAAATCATCATATTAATTATCTTCATATCATATTAAGAATTAATTTTGTAAAATATAACTTTAATTTGACAATATTTTGTGAAAAATTATTATGATACATATCATGTATGGTACTTTAAGCAACACAACTAAATATATTTACTTAAATTTTTTCGTGCCAATGTATCTTGTTGGGAAGATTACATAAAAGAATTTTACTAGATACACATTGTATTCTCGCGCTTACTGTAACTGAGATGTCACTTTATAGTTTTCAGAAAAGTGATCTCGCGTTATATCGGCGTGCAAACGGATGCCATTACGAAAAAAGAACGAGTGTAACCGCTTGTAAAACAGTTCATAACCAAGTTGCGTAGTAAACCGCGTTCATTTCTGTGTTAGCAACACGCTGGCAATGGACGAAGTAAAATAGGGCTTCTTATGCACGTGGCATGGTTCTCCCTCGGTTCTAACTTCATGTACAAAGTGAGATCGACGAAGCGGCATTCGCGGCACCGGCGCACTAACTCTTTTAACGCGATCGCGACTTCGAGAGGAGTTAAACGTCCTCCTTAGCAGGTAAACTTATTGACTACATCGGTTACAAACAACGGAAGTGTGGCCACCGTGAAATAACGTTATCTAGGCTAAGGTCTTACTCTTTCTTGAGTATTTTCCGGAAAAGAAAGTCAAAAACGTAAGATATAGTTGAATCTAATCAAATTATCAACATTCTTAGAGCTTAAATTTTCGATTACATACAATGGAATGCAATACAATGGAATATAATTATTCCATTTTATTTATCAAATAACGGATAAGTATATATGAAGAGAGAAAAAGTCAAAAGTCTCCTCAATATTGTACTCACTTAACGTTATATAAATAAATATAAGAGATACATATAAGAGACAAATTTCTTTAAATCTTATTGCGAATTACGTAAAAAGCTTTTGTAAAAAGATTTCTCTTTATATCGACAAATGTCAGCGAAGATAAAAGGATATGTAAGTTATTTTTATTTTACAGACTTATGCAATTTCTGAAAATTTCTTGCGAAATACGGATGATTCCTGTGATAGTACTTTATGTTTGTTGCATGTAACGAGACACGCACAGAAAACAGCACGAGATCTATCAGCAGACAACCAGACAGCTTGCAACAAGCATTGTTGCAACAGAACACGCACAGCAAGGCAGTTTGTTAGGGACTCTATAAATTTAGAGCTTACGTTTCGTTGTTTTGCATTGTCCTTCTACTTCATATACAATTTGCAGATTTTAGGTCTACTACAGAATCTTCTAATCAGAAATCTCTGCGTTTTAGATTATATTTATATCATACGCATTTATATATTTTTTCGTTCGATGATAAATTTACAAAATGCTCCGTTTCGCGAGACAGCACACGAGGAAACCGACAACAATGCACGCTCCGTGTGTCGCGAGACTTCAGTTTCACGTCCCGAATGTCGCGGGAACGCGCGAACGACGTGACGCAATGAATAAGTGAGTCCCTGGTGGTGACGTGAAATTTTGTCTCGGAGCCTTTTCATTTCCAAGTTTCCGTTCGTCGCGGCCGGAAATAAACTTTTTACCAACGACGACAACGCCTCAAGGTTTCCAAACGTTCCGCGAATATAGACGTACGAATGCCCGTTAAATACATTTTTCATCGACGCGGGATAGCGAGAATGACTGACGAAGAAACTGACATTCTGAGATAAGAAGAAATCTCACATCGAACAATTGGATAAATAACAAAGCGTTTTGTACGTACATCTTACTCAACAAAGAATCCAATTGTGATAAGTGATAAGTTGAAAGTTGAAGAAAGAGAAACAAAGAGTTGTTTTCCGAATCTTTTTATTTTAACTGAAATTTCGTCAAACGTTAACTTTGCTCGCGATTTTCAAAGTTTCAGTATTGAGACTTCAATATAAATCTTGATAAGCAGAAATTGATATCAACTTGAGTTTTTTTTAGCATCCTATTTACCGAATTAGCTGTAAAAAACGCGTGAACATGAACGCGTTAACAGGAACTTGGTGCTCTTATTTTAAGCTACCCTGTTAGGGAATCCCCGAGTTCAAGTAACGAACAACCTGCAAGGGCGAACGGATAAACGTATCCGCATCCGATAGGGCTCCACTAGGTCTCGAGACGTGTTCGTTTTCGCTTCCTGTTTTCCAACAAAAATAAAGATTTTACGTGCAACATGGTTTCGAGCTACCACCACTAGTCGGATATACCGGGTGAGCAGCCAAGCATGCGTTGGATGTCTCTTCTTACGTTGACTTTGAAACTTGTGCAGACGGTAGAATAGAATCGACCTGGTGCTATTTTGCCGGCTCGAGTAAAATGACTATTCTTAAATGTGGGATCAAGAATATCGCGAGTAGCATTGAAATCTGATAAAATATATTCATATTTTTATATGCGTATTTCAGAACAATCTAAAATGACACAGAAGCAAAAGAAGAGATTTTCTCACGAAATATTTATGACGCGGGAAAAAGTAAGATTATATAATAAAATAAAATATAAAAAAATAAACAATTTCATTCTTGTGTTATTTTGGGACAGTTATGTAATGCAAGGAGTTTCGAGCGATCGCTTCAGCGATAGCCTGTGCCTTGAAACGATCCTATTTCTAAGAAATAACACACGAGCACCTCGAAATAACGTTGTACGCTTGACAAACACTTGAGAAATTTCTTTGAAACTTCGATCAAACTGTTCTCGATACGAAGCAAGTTCTCAAGTTTTGATCGGTGAAAATGCAAGGTTTACAGCGTGAGAAAATTTAACGGAGTTATCATACATCGATTATGCCTCGTTGAAAATAGAGGAACGCAGACAAGTCGGACATAAAATTATGAATATATCCAACACGCGCGAAACATCTTATATAAGCATGTAATAAGTGGAAACTCATAATATCACATTTCTATCTGGAGAAAGTATGATTCTACTGTTTCATATGTGATTACAAAAAGTCTCAATAATCATGTGTATATACAGATGTAAAAATTCGAGAAATTAGAAATTTTTTTCGAGAGCCTTCAGACATCCGTCCCAGATTTGGAATCAATCTCTATTTGCAAAGAGAGTGTTAAACAGTGGCGTTTGTGCACGTAGATGAGAAATTGTACTGTAAATCTTCGTTCGGCGACAAAGGATTTGTCAAGATCAGAGAAGTGGTAGAAATCGCGCAAAGGGGACAGTGCCGTTGAAATTATCCGCCCGCGCGATTCTCAGTCTGTTAGATCAAAGTTATTTCCAATATACCGCGTATATTCCGCGCAGTTACGAGCTACTTCATAAATATACACGGGCCGAGCAACGGAACGAGCGGGCTCCCTAAATTACTTTTACATCGTACGCTTTGGAACGAACGGTTCCAACCAGCTAACAGAGAAATAACGCCGGCCCGCTTGACAAAAAGTTTCGAAATCCCTTTGAAGTTACGGGACAGGGAAGCTTTTCGGCGAGTAAAGCGTAATGGAAACTTCGGACCTACACCGAAATGCGTAGACCTAAACGAGTTTCTCTGGAAGAGTTGAATTCGCGCGCTCTCTCGCTCGCTCCCTCTTGTCGGCGCATCTTGGCGTAAATATGGGCGTCTGGGGGCATCTAGAGACAAAGTTCTATTAATTAAAAGCCGAGATGCGTTGATTAGAAGTTTGCTCTTTCCACGTTTTAAATTGCCCTTTATTACGCTTCTGCTACGAACTGGATATATGTATAATTCACGGAGAATGACTTTCCGTAGGTAGCAGGATACGCAATTTCGCCTGAAATAATCGCGGTTCCTTCGGTAGATTTGCCTCGTGCGAATTGCAGTTTCTCTAAGCAGAGAGAAAGAAAGAGAGAGAGGCGTATTTGTAATGTCCAATGTACGAAACTACCATTTGCAGAAGTATAATGCACAGAGTTAGCGCGAAACGACAGAAAGTTCCCATTCTACGCAATAACGACAGTTGAAGTTAACACACATTTAATCCCTCTTTTAAAACCCTCTGCAAAAATATAATGACACTACAAATAATTTTAGAAACAATTTAATCATTTTTCTAGAATCGGTTTCTGCGGAGAACGCAGATGACGGAGACATACAGCGGAAATATTCATTGAATTTTTCAGAGACTACGCTGAAAACAATATAATCATCCATAATCACGAATAAATTATAAAAAGGAATTACAGTGTTCTCTTTCGCTATTTTCCGCGTACTTTCCAATTGAAATATAAGTTTTATTCTTCGTAATATTTTATACGTAACTGGCCAATATTACTTAAATAAATACACACGTACATAATTTATACTCCTATATCTTTTTTTAAATATATTTTCCTCCTTTTTACGGTTATTACGGTTAAGCATCCACATTTTGCTTAAGCTTGTAAAGAATGGATAAAAGATAACACGTTAGGGACCACCGCCGACGGTTGGTGTTATGTAGAGGCTATTTGCAGACTAAATAAATTAAAAGGAAAAACCGCTATGCATTACTACCTTCTTAATCCTAAATTCTCAATGTACAACCTCATTCCAAGTCCGGACGAACAAGAATTCTTATTAAACGCGCGGAATCCTGGCGGACACGGGCGAAAAATCGCGTGTGAACAGGGAACGGATGTGTTTACGATTCCGCCGAGATCTTCCGATGGGGCTCACTGTTGACGCAGCGCGGTTGACATTCGGCTCCCACCGGAGAAAGAGAGACCCGACGAGAATTGCTCGTGCAAACAGGACCGGGTTTGTCGAAGGCGAAGGAACCGCAGGTGGAGTTCGTAAAAAGGACGGCGGAGAAGAGACGCGACGGAGATCGCGCGCGCCCGCGCGCAGTGAAAAAACACGCGCGTTCCCTCGGCGACGCCTCGAGTGTTCTCCTAGTCGCGAACGGAATAAGTAATGCGAGTTGCGACAGGAGATTTAGCATGGAGCTTCTTCTTCGTATACAACCTCATTACGTGCTGGGGACGTATTTTTGGGGCTGAGCCGACGTAACAACGCCATAAATTGCGGCAATCGCTCAGTTACCTTCTCCATTCCTCTGTCACTCATTCGTGCGTCCTTGAGAAAAAACGCGAGAATGTGACAGTTGAAATGATTCGTAATGTTTGCTTCTCGGTGCGAAGAGCGTCGGAAACAATTAGACAGGATAGGGCCTTTTTTCGATCAATTTGTAGCAATATTATTATAAAATAATATTATTATAAAAATATGCAATATATTACATTTTTTAATTGCGTGATGAATAATTATTTCATTTTGAAAATATGCTTTGTGTGTCTTGCTAAAATATAAATAAGCTCTCTTTAGCTCGACAACTTTTAATAGTCATATGTATTATTTCTCATCAAAGTAAAAAAGCGCAGTCTAAAAAAATCCAATCTAAAAACACCTGGGTCATATCATTTTGTAGTCATATTTCATGAAAATTTATTACACTTCTAAATTATATTTAACCCGAGTTTAAAATATGATTTTGATCCTACGATATTTTTGAACACATTACACAGTAATAAATCTTCTGAATTCATATTATTAACGAAAACAAGATCGCGAAATTGGTTTACTCGGCCAATGTATAAGTAAAAACTGCTTGAATTACATATACGTTTAAATTTTCCCACGGGCAAATTTTTCTAGTAGCAGACCGCATTTCAGGATCGTGATAATTTTTGATAATATTCAACTTCTATAATGAGATGCAGTTCGAGAATTATTTGAATTTCGTTAACAGAGATTTCCATTTAAAATCAAGGCTTTTTATCAGCGCGGAATAAAAATTTCAAATGCTGCTCTGCCGAATGGAAATTAAATAACACGTCGTCGATGATAACAGCGCAAACATTAGCGTGGGATATCATAAAACGACAAGAAGCACAGCAGCATCGCTGATTGGTAGAAATCTTCAGCGACACGGTAAAAGTGAGATCATTAAAATACGCAATATCAAGTATTTTAATGATGAAGTGATAAGTAAAAATTATGATTTTGTGAAATTATGATTTGGGTTGTATCTCGTAAAAAAAAATGTATTACGACTTTTAATATTAAAAATCCATACAATATTTCGTGGAAATGCGTAACAATATATCGTTTCACACAATACAGTTTTAAATTCTCAAACCACGTACCCCATTGTTTCCGTCCTCTATTCTGATTTCTCACAATATTCCAATCAATATTTGGGTTTACAATTCCGTTGGTCAAGCGACTCGACGAACGCGTGCTCGTCGAAATTTCACTGCGAGCTTAAAAATTTGGGAGAGTTTATTTCACCATAAATCAATTTTGGAATTATCCGATGAACGCACATCAGCTTTCGCTGATGAATCCGGTTAAGCCCGGCCCCCTTCGGGGGATTGAAAACTGAAATGATAATGCATTTTCCGAATATATATATATGTGTGTGTGTGTGTATGTATACATTTCTATCCCCCTCGGAATTCATTACAAAACTGATAAAGTATATCACGCCGAACTCCCACTGACATACGTTAGGAAACGCAATTAGAAGATTAGAACAGGAGTGAACCGCGGTACGACCGAGTTTCACTTTCGTGTAGTACTATGTGGATATGTATGTATATACACTGAGTATGCCACCGAAATTTCCGGACTGTCAATGAAACTGCAGCTGCAATTTACGTCATCAACGACATTTGTGGTAAACCGCATGCGCAAATTTTGATGCATTATATTGCGTGCATCATTATCTTTCAAATGTGGAAATAATAGAAAAGATAAAACAAAAACGACATTGTATTGAAAAATATTGGATTATTTCCTCACTCGCGTCCGTTATGTCACGATATAAGATATGTAAACGTTCTCATTGTGCCAAATATACAATGTACTAAATATACAAATATTAATATTATTAGGTAAATATTAACAATCGTATTAATATGTTAAATATTTTTACATTTTAAAGTGTAATATAAGTATAATGAAATGTGTACTTTTTAGCTTTTTAGTTTTTGCGTATGCCAATAATTGTTATAGAATTATCAGTTTCGTATCGATAACAGAAAATAATAATAATGATATATATGATATTTTATATAAGATAATAATGATATTTTTAAAATTTATATATAATTCTGAAAAGAAAACGGTGTTAAATCTTATTTTTCTCTTTAGAAGAAGCATAAACACATAAATAATGAAATATCTTTGTCAGAAGTAATATGTGATATATGAACTTTTTTGCAATATTTTTTCCTCGATAAATGGAAGATTGCAAACGAAGATCTCTTTTGAAACTATTTATTGCGCTAAACGAGAATCCCGCTCCATCTTCTTAAGATAAATACTTGACGATCTTCTCTTGTGAAGTAGAGATGAACGATGTTCGTCAATTGTTATATAATGTTCTTATACTCTTTATATCCAAATCTGGGTTAATGGAAAAGTATCAAAGTATCGGAAACGAGAAGTTTTCACCTGCCAGCTGAACGTAGAAAGAAGTCTTTATTTACGAACTCGTTGAAGAATTAAGAAATACAGCCCGTCACGATCCGGGAAAATATTAAATTGCAAGATATATTTGCCTATCCGAGATGAAAAGTTCCAGCGCTCCGAAACAATTATTATCGTATATAAGATAACAGATTGACACGTATATAAGATCGTAGATTATTCCGGGAACCTACTAGTCCACGTCACTCTAGTGCCAAATACGCAGCTAATTTGGAAACATGGACTTGCCATATCAATCTCACCGGAGGAGAAACCAGCTTTGTCAATGTATATTGCATCAAAATGGCCTGTCATAACGCATTCTGTACCTCAATTTTCAAATATTCTAGAATCTATATGACAATTGTCTATTTTTCGCTAATACACTAGCGATATTAACTCAAGCTAAACACTACATCTCATTTCTCTTTATTTATGTATTGTTATCTATTTATAGCGGAAATAAATTCAAATAACATCTGTATCAATTTATTCAATAATAATAATTATTAAATTAACCATTTATAACATTAATTTATTAATTAATGCGTCTTTGTGGAACGTCCTACTATTCAATGCACACAGCTTTAATAGGGAATAAGCTCGACGTATTGAGTTAATCTCGAGATAATGGAGATACTATCTAGAATCACTCTACGGCTAATCTGGATCTGATCGCAAGCGGCATGCGCTCTCTCTCTCTCTCTCTCTCTCTCTCTCTCTCTCTCTCTCTCTCGAATGTTATTAGTAAACTGATTAAAAAAAGGAATTAATTAAACGGATATTCAATTAAAACTATGAACCATTCTGACGAATGGTCAGTTTGATTCATGTATTTTTGAAATAAATGCCGGATATCGACTAAACTATTTCAATGATGTGCCTGACTACATTTATCTCACTTTCCATCAAGTTCAATTAAAAGATTATATAACCGTTTTGCAAACTAATATCTATTTTGAGCTTTAATATTTTAAGTAATTTATAAATTAACGCTCTATTTTGAAGTAGTATGAAAAACTATCATAGATAGCCACAATGAAATTAAGTTACAAAAATAAAATATGACTAATAAAATCAGTATAATTTGTCTTGATTTTTTAAATTCCCGCTTATCAAGCATTTTCTCGTATAATTGAGAGATTATTTTTACTACTTAAAAAAAAATAGCGAAAACCTCTGCCATTTCTCCTTCACTTTTCTTATTTCCATTCAAGGAACTAACGAAAAAATAATTATTCTATAAACAAGAAAGAAAGGAGGACTTTGTTATTATGTTATCATATTCAATATTGCATATTTTTTAAATAAATCTATATTTTGCAGTTTTTTTCAGTATATTATAATAGACATTACCTAATTTTTCATGTCATACGAACCAATACATACATACATACACACACGCATTATAAGTCTCTAAGCTACATATGTACAATATTTGCGTGACTATCAGAGCTCCAGCGGCCACTAAAGATATTAAATTAGAAACACAATGTTATATTCCATAGAGCTTAGAGAATCGCGGAAACTCACGTCACTAGCCGAGCGACCGCGGGCGAATATTCTATAATGTAGATCCCGCAGGAACAAAATTATGAATAAAATAGCCGGACTGGCGGGCGCGCATATAATCGGAAACTATTTCACCGTTCGCGTAGTATCGTTTCGCTCTGTCGACAATTACATAGCGACAGTAATACGAGCGACATATATATGTATATGTATATCCAAGTGGTAGCTATCGCGACGATGGGACTCGGCCTCTTGTCGACCGGGAGTTACGTGTCGCATAAAACGTCGCTCGCGTTGAAAGGAGGATCAATTTAACGATCGCAGTTCTGGTTCTCACAGAAAGGGGCGTTGCGAGGACGGTCGAATGGCGAAGGAAGAGCTCCTTTATACAACGGTTTACGCATCTTTATCTTTATGATTACGCTCACGTAAAATCGGGGTTTAATATAAAGCCAGCAGGACTTCCTAGGGCGAATTTTATATCGTGCACTCTTGGGCACATTCATCTTAGAAGGCTATGCAAAAGGAGCGCGAGGGAAGGCAAGAGAGATGGCTTGTATAGCCGAAAGAAGAGCCCGAATGCATTAACTTAAATATCTCAAGCATAACTTGGATTCTGAGAAAAGTCTCATACAGTTAACATACAAGACTAGCTTCTCCAAAAAGCTTTAGTCCTCTCACGGTTTTGGTTAATAAGAGTCTATATACTTCTTTACGATTACCTTCTTTATCGACCTACTTACTGCACGTGCTTTGCCATAATTAAAATTTGATATTTGTCATAAATCATTCGAGAAATATTTTTAATAAATTTTAGTTCTCTTCACGCATGTATGTGTTATAGAAATATTCCAACTAGTAAATATATATTTATATTTTTGATCATATAAATAAAGATGGTGATATCGAATAATAATTGTAATTTGCGTAACGTTTCATCCATCTTTAGATAAATTCAGCAAGTAGTATTCTAATTTTTCGAGCAAACTGCAAATAATGCCATACGCGAAATTTCAATGAAAGATTCTGCATTTAGAATGTCGCATTCGACAACCAGCGACTTTGAAGGCGGGACGAATGTGATTGATCTACCAGTTTTCAGATCCAACGATTTTCCGGGCAGTTATGAATGCGATTCGAGACTTCCCGAAGGGAATAAAAGCGCAACGGGAGGAAACGCACAAATCACCGAGTATCTCCTGAGTATCTAGAACGGAGAATTGCGAGCATTCATAACGCAACGAAGGTGCAGTTCGCGCCACTTACAGAACGACGATAACTTTGTCACCCGGGGTGCCTCGTGGCGGTCCTGTATTATTCGTACCCTGGGCGCGCGTATCTGTCGGCCGCGATAAATATTGCGAACCCATCAGATTCCTGGCGCCTGGAGAAACTGAACATTAAAGTGTTCAACTTCGTTGAGCACATTCAAATTCATAATTAAATTTTCTATCTTGGAAAAATATAGTAATGTAGTTTAAACAGAAGAATTATGTTTATGATATTTATAGTATAATTGCATCTTCAATTAAATCCGTCTGAGAATAACAATAATTACTATTCATGAACGAAGTTTTGCTTCACTGACAAAATTTAATATAAATTGTAAATAATTAATAATTAAATAGTATTTATATAAGAATAAAATGTCTTATATAAATATGACGTATAAGAACATGATCAATCTGTAAAAGAACTAGACGAAACTGACTACTTTTTTTTATAAAAAAGATTCTATTAAGGCAATATTTTATAACGAAATTAATTACAAACTACATACTGCGACGGACATGTTGCTACAATTAAAGTCTATTTTTCTATCTGACTTTTGCGGGCGTTTCTTCATATTCCCCCTAAACTTGAATGTTTCAATGATGTAAATAAGCAAAGTAGTTTATTCTGCACTCGCTTTAAGCAGTTGAAAAAAGGTGGTGCCTGTACTATATACTGTGTCCGAGGCGCAATAAGAGTCGTAATGCCCGACGCTATAATTCCGCTATTAAACGACCGGTTGACGTCCGACGCCGTGAAAGCGCGACGGGTCGATCGATCGTATGACCGGCTTGATCGGCATCCGTTATTGTGCGTGATGAAAAAATCGGGTCCCTTGAGCTCTGCCTTTCACGGTGACTCATTATGAATATCAATCAATCTGTGTCATTCAATCCGTTCGTTATCATCGCGATGCATGAAAGTTATAATCTCAAACACGAACGAGTTAAAAGTAGTAAAAAGCAAAGTGTCAATAAGAAATTTGAATTATAAAATGTAAGCAACAAAACGTATTTTAAAATACCTTAGATACATGATTAAAAAATTCTGAAATTATTGAATAACAAATTATCTCAATTAGATAAAATATATACGATAAATGTAATTAATTATTTTAATTAACATATTGATAAAACTTGTAAAAAAATATAAAAGTGTTTTAAATGACATTGTATAAGTAGAAAAAAAATAGCGATAATAGATCGATAATAAATTTAAAGAATTCAACTTTTCCCTGAATTTTCATTAATTGATTACACAATGCGCCTATTATTCTATAGTGCGATCGTATCGTATTAATGATGGTATCAATAGGATAAACTATTTTATTCAATCAACGAAAATCAATTTCTTTGGGTATTATCGGCTTATTCCCATCTAATCTTCTAATGCCCAAAAGAAGGCAAAAAGAAGAGAATAAGAGTGGAAAAGTTAAGAAACGGGAATGCTGAATGCAGCAAGAAGGAGCGACTTTATCTGCAATTCTCGATACGCGGGACGAATCGGCAGCGAACGATTCTTCATTTCCTCCTCTTTCGGCTTTTGTGCCGCCGCTATACGGTCTCGTTAATTAGAACCGCTGCTACCGGAGCTCGCCTCGAATCCTCGTTACCCCTTTTTTCCCTCGCCCCCTCTTTTGCCCAATAGAGGGAGACAATTGTTTCTCAGGCTTCTCATTGTTATCTCTTATTGACGAATGGCGAAGACGCTGCCTTGAGAAAGTCGGAATAGCGCGTAATAGAGATTAATCATTGCCGTTTATATTGTCGTTTTTGTTGATTCCCCTGAGAAAGGAGACCAGCGGATGTTACTTTCATTATTCCAACAAAATGAATAATGAGCTCTGAATCAACAAAGTTACCAATAAAAAGAATCACAGCACAGCATTAGGATTAGTAAGGATTTCGACCTGAATTCTTTTATGTAAAATCACGTAACGGATTATTATTCCCGTAACAACGCGCGACGTTTGCTCCATGCTTTCAACGAGTTCCGGTTGCGTATTCTATGAAACATGTCACTGCTTGTGGAGGGGAAACATTATTTCGTGCTAGGGCTTATTTACTTTCTCAAACTCCAACAGCTGGGGGGTATATATGATGATAAAGTTCACGTAACGCGAGTAAAACGTATCGAAGTTTGATTACTCGGATCAGGGATCACGGGGGAGCGAGCCCAAGTTACACGTCAAAATTTGCGTCTGTCGTCAAGCAACTTTCGGCATTTAACGGCACACTCGGTATACTTGTAGGAGAGCGTTTACCTGTTATTAGCCGCCGCTGCTCTTCGGGACTACGTATGTGCCTTCCGCGTTCATACGACTGGAGAAGTCTGGAAACAGAACAGAATGCGGGTGCAATTACGATTAGCGCCATGCTAATTACCATCTAATTGCCTAATTACGGTCGAGTGCTATCTATTTTCAAACTGAGACAGATTAACTTATTATCGGGAAGGTAATAACAAACTCATGACTTGCAGGAGTATCCATTAAGCACGCTCGAAAAGATTTAATTACTTTCTTACTATGTTGGACGACGCATTAACAAATGTGCCCATAGAACAGGCATTACTCCATCGATTTTGAATGCACGTTCTTTCACGTTGATTCGAAGTCAACTGTATATGCTTTACGTTTCAGTTTATTTTAACTTAATTTGTTTTTAAAATTTAATTAACTCTGTAATTAATTGTATATACATAAATTAATCATAACGTACAATATTGCGAAGGCCATGCGTGGAATATATACATGCGCAAACGTAGTTCAAACAAGCCCAGCGTAAATCTTGACGCGCGTAATATAAATCAATCACCACACGAAACACGGGATAACGAAACAAAAAGATTATCATGCAAAATATTAGCGGGAAATTGTCACGAACTCGATTACAATCTGCTCGTCTGCGCGCTGCGTCGCGTCTGCCTGTAATCGAATGCACATAATACGGCGCGGTGATCGATAATCGTGTAACCAATCCCGATTCCGCAATGTGATCCCTCGGACCACACACGGAATCTTACGTCTCGAGCGGAAAGTAAACCGGACAGTTTGTCCAGAAGCTTATTATGCGCTCACGACCAATAATGAGCGGTGTGTCAAACGCACGGTGCGCAAGGTCGATATCGTACCTGCCCGCGTCATGTAGTTGCCGCACACATTCGGACAATTGTATATCAGTCGTGAAACTCGCGGCCCGCGACGTCGCATGGCATCGACACGTTTGCCGTAGCTAAAGTTCTGACCGCCTTTATACGGTTACAGAATGAGGTTAAGATAGGATCGACGACCGTTGCCACTATTGTCTTTGCGTACTCACGCTTTGAAACGATTTTCGTGCACTTGTTATCGCACGACGCTACGAATGCGAACCGCGAGCGCGCAACAGCATCGACACCGTAAGCGCGCTCGCCTCGTTTGTAATTAGCACCAAACGCGGCGTATAATAGTTTCAGTCCGCACGAAACACACGTTTAATTATGTTATTTTGGAAAGCGCCCGAGGTAACGAATGTTTTAGAAAAATTAACAATAAAAAAAGAAATTGCGGCTGCGTTTGACAGAAATATTCTGCTAAATATTAGCTAAACTTGCTCAAAATATTCAATAATATTAAAAATAGACTAATAATATTAGATTGAATGATAGAACGTCTTGTAACGACATTTTAATGGGACAACTATGGAAAATTTTGTTATTGGACTATTCTAAAATATTCATTCTAAAATAAAATTCGATGTTACAAATTTTCATGAAATATATAACAGTTAAATATAAATTCGTAATACTAGAATATGATAATATTTCCGTCAAACGGGATATATTTCAGAGTATCGTAAACATGTTTATCTACATATCATGCAATTCGTTTGCAATTAAATTTTTCATGGTAGAGTCCTTCAAAATTGTTAAATTCTGTTTGATTATTTTTAAATTGAATTTTATAATATTCGTAATATCTATTCATACTTTGCATTAATAGATATTTTAGCATGCGGATAATCTTTGCATTATACATAAATCACCTACTATATATATATATATATGTGTGTGTGTGTGTGTGTGTGTGTGTGTATGTATGTATATATGTATATATCGACGTGAAAGAAAGTATAATCGGCTTCGTCGCCACGTAAAAAAGGGATGCACAGATGCGTCGACATCGTAAAATTCTTAGCGGAAAACGCGCTTTTGATATATCACGCGCAAAATCTGCTTATTTGGAAAACTTCCTTAGCATCGTAATTTGTGGCTGTACATAAAATGTCAAGGACGGTACATCTAATTAATACGTGATGTGGAACAAATGTTTACAGTGTAATAAAGTCGGTAACGCGCCAGACATGCCTGGTTAATGTAGATTAGAATTTATCGTGTAATGCTGAAATATATGGCGTTACGCTGTGGTTGTGCGAATAAAATAACAAAAATGGTTACATTAATCGAAGAGATAAAAAAATTAAATGGCATAGTGATCTTTATCAATAAAATAAAATTTCGATAACACACAGAAAGTTTGATTTCAAAATTTTTGTTTGTAGTTACGCTATTAATTTCATTGAAAAGGTATTTTTATTTTTTATTATACATTGTTAATAACTAAATAAATATGTTAAAATAAGAAAAGAAAAAAGGACACTGTTATTTTTTACCTAGTTGTTTATTCAAAACTCTATTTTAAAATGGTATATTTATCTTACTTACTTTAAGAAAATTTGATTTAGCTAGTTTCAAAATTAAAATATTTAAAAAATATATATATTTATTTATTTAAAATTTCAGTGATATACTTATCACTGACAATCAGTGTACAATCGCTAATTGACAGTGAATTTCACTGAAATTTTACTGATTGACTTTAAGAGAGTAGATATATAATTAAAATAAGTAATATGACATGTATTTAAAGAAGATTGACTTGATTGAAATGATCTTTAGATTGGCTTTTCAAAAATAATAAAGTTCAAACAGAAGCTTATATATATAACAAATAATATAAATGATATTATCGATAAGTCGAAATAAATTCGAAATTCCTAAAATCCTGGGATACAATCGCAACGTCGTTTCTGTTTCTGGTAGTCAATCGTCGATCGAAATCGAACCTTACGCATTTGCCCATGTTCTATCGGGACACCAACGAACACGCGTTCATTAACATGCAACGATATCCACGTCTGTCTAGTCACGTAGGTTTAACCGTCCGACATGTCTGGCCATACATCAGCATTCACTACAACTTTCTCTTAATACATTTGCTTAATTCATTATAATGTAGTTAAATGGGTAACGTGTATATTAATAGAAGATTCTTGGATATTTAACGCGAAGTCTCTCAGATTCTACATCCATTTCAATTTCTATATCCAGTATAGAAACATTTTCATCAACATTCATTAAATTATTAATTTCAATCGTCGTGGTTATTCGTTTATTCTGATAGACGGTTTAATTTATTAATTAATCGGTTAATTAATCTCATTAGTCAATTATATCGTTATTAAATATGATCCTTCTTTAAATTTTAATACACTATATCTTTCCAAGTAAAATTTTGTCGGTTATTTATATATTCGTCATTGATCTATATAAAATAATTACGATAATTGCAAAACTTCTATTCTATTTAGATTTTTAACATTCCCTTCAAAAAATATATTGTTATGTTTATACAGCATCCAAATAAAGATATGTTATTTTTTATTAAAAATTATCTTATACGTAATTATCAATATACGTACATATAAACGCGTGTATTGGAGTTTAATAGTGTTTATAGAATCATATAATTTACAATAATTTTTCAGAATTTATATTAATTTTGAATCCAATTATATGTTGTATTTGCAAAAGGCTTCACTCTGATGTTCATCGTTATTATTTTTAATAATATATGTAAGTAGAATGGACGAAATATCATTGAATTTGTATCACTTCTTGAACCAGCAAATCATACGATTGTTATTTTTAAAAAAATTAAATGCCTTTTATTAGATTTGATATTGAAGCATCGATGCGTTTTATATAAAAGCCGTCCACTCGATCCTCTCTTTCAGCCTCATCTGGTATCCTAAATGCGAAATCCGAGATTAATCCGGTAGCGCTGACAAAATTCGCGGATTAAATCGCTCCGATTCGGTAATCGGAAAGTGACAAGGAGATATTCGACTGGCGAGATTTAATGGACAGATGTCATATATCGTGTCAAAAATGCGCGCGTTGAGCTAATGCCCCATTGTATTCTGAGATTCGAAAACGACGGGATCAGAGATTTAAAAGAGAGAAATATAAACAAAATTTCGTTTATATCTCGAGACTTTGACAGAACAATACAGATGCATTAAAAATTAGTTTACCTGTAAACTTATAAGAAATTAAAAGGATTAAATATAAAATATCGTGTCTTGGAGAAACGCCGAGGAATTAACCATGGTAAATAGGCTAGAAATAAGTACTGAATGATTAATTTTCTTTTTCCCTCTTTTTCTTACTCACGATTATCATTAACAAAATTTGTGTTCTCTATAAATAAATCTTTTAAATGCGGCTTTATAATAAGATACTGCTTTAAATCTAATTTGTATTAAACAATTAAAATTAAAATTTCGAATCAAAAACTATTGGTGTTGTTATATATCAAAAGTTGGGTTCTCTAAATAAGTATTTTTAAATTGATAAAAATTACGTATTAAAATTGATTTATAAAATTCATTTATTTGTTAGCTATGAAAGATAAAAATTATTAATGTAATGTGAGTAGCACGCGTAAGCATTGAGAATGTTTACCTTGATTTGGTGGACTGAATTACCGTCACCTGAATAAACGTTTCTATGTATTGATTTAATCATTTAACGCTTAAGTAGCAATCAGTATTGTTTAACATAATACAGTTCGAAATACGCGTAAATCATAATTTGGAATACGTAAAATACGTAAATCATAGTTTGGACTAATTTGGATATCGTGCGCGCACTTCTCATACTAACCATAGGAAATATTACAAACTGACATTTACAGTTGTGATCAATTAAGTGTAACATTAAAATATTCTCTTCCGTGCGAATATTTTACTTAGCGCCGGAATTAACTTACCAACCTATCTTAACCAGCGTTCGTTACCATCGTTCTTCTATTAAGCATAAATTTTCGTTTTATTAAAGAGAAGGGACACAAATTTATCTACCGATAATTGAACATTTTAATAACATAAATTTTCCATAAATTTATGTAATTTGTGATTTGTTTTCTCCATTTATGCTAACAATCGCGGTTTATTTCAACTAAGACTAATCAAACTTTATAATAATAAATTATATAAATCATAATTAAGTATTAATATCGATGGAAAACAGTAACACATGATTCGGAAAAGAGTACGAAACAAATGTATAGATTACGTTCCAGAAAAATCTTCTGTATATATAAAACTTCTTATCACTTGGAAAGAATAGAAAAAATTAATCAATAGCATCGATCAAAACATACTCTTTTTTAGTTACTTATAACATTCATTAATTAAGAATATTTTCAATCAACATCTATAGATAATCTGTAAAATAATATCTTAATTAATCTTACGATCAATTAAGAGAGAAATTATCCTAGGATTAATTAAAATATTTTATTATCCATCGTTAGGTCACTCGATAATAATGCTTTAATATAAAAAAACAGAATTTTAAAAATCAATATTCACAGAAAAGTTCATTTTATAAGTTTCGTTAGGTAATGAGTTGAAATCGAAGACAGAAGCATCTTCTGCTATATCCCCTTTATATCTTTCGAAGGCAAGAGTCTCTCTTGCTCTCTTGAATAAGCAATATTTGACCGATCTTACTCATATATGAACATTTAATTTGTAACCATTTGTACTTATTGTCCGCATTCATCACAATAAGTTACGATATTACGATATTACCTCAAATATGAGGACTATTTGTAACTGAAGGAGTTACGGTAATTCCATCGCTAAGTTTAGAACCGATGCGGGCGAGAGTTAAGTATTTAAGACTGTTAAAGTTTCACAGACTTTCCCGTGGACTCACTACCCGGGCTTTTTGAAGTGAGCAGCTGGCAAGGAGCTCTGCTATATATAAAGCACGTTCAGGACACATACGCTTTCTCTCTCTTTCTCTCTTTTTCTCCTTCTCTTCTTAGTCTGATATGCCCAGAAAATTCTTCTAAATATTTGATCGCGCGGCCCAGTCCGGATTTTACAGGCTGTACAATAATCTTCGCGGTATACGCCCTCAGCTAACTCAATTCCCCTCTTTCTCTGCTTATGCTCTAATAACTCGACGAAAATTAAGCTTATTCTTGTTAGCTCCGCTCTCAATCCGCGCACTACGGACTCCTTTCGCGCGAGCAGGATTAAATTTGTCTAATTCTAGTCGAGAACCGCATTATTCTTTCTACCTAAGCAATATAGTTGATGTTGACCTAATAAATTAAAGAAGAAGCGTTGGTCTCTACTAGTGAAATAAATAATATCGTAAAGTAGACTTTTTTAAATATATTTACTTCAAATATATTATTCTTGTCATTACCTAAATACTGATTAGAATTTTTTATGAAATATAAATATTGGATGTATTATATTCGAAAATATTATTACAGCTATCTGATTGTGACATTAGAAATTGTTTAGCTGACACTAACATATAATTTTTCTTTGACATTTCATTTACCAGAATTTTATTAATATAAGGCAACAAATGAAAATGATACCATTCATTTTTTGTTTATAAAATAAGCAATAAGATTATTTGATATTATTTATAATTATTTAGTGTAAAGATTTTATTTATTTATTTATGCCAAGAGAGAGAAAGAAACAGACAGCGCGATCGAAAGTTTAATTTATCAAGTCTGTTCTTTTAATGCCAAATTTTTAAGGATTACTGCAACAAATAATTTATGAGTTCTGAAATATGTATGAGTTTTCATTTCTGATGTCATAATCAAATATCATTGCTGTGATCAGTTTAGAATACGTATGGCAAATTTTATTTTCAAATAAATTAAGATGACATATTAATACTTGCAATATTATATTTTATTTCAATCAGTTTTATATTATTGTGTAGTAATAAAAATTGAATTTATTAATATTAATAGATATATACATGTATAATTGTTATCTTTTATACTTTCAACATTTTCTACATTGACAGTAAAATAATATAATAACTGAAAAGTATTAATTATGTTATTATAGCACTGTTTATATGATGTCAATTATTTCAGTATAGTAATATTATTAATATTAATATTTATAAAATTCTTTAAATATTTTTATCGCGCTCTCTTTTAAAATTTGTATGTATTACTCACACTTTTCTGTGTATGTATAATAACCATTAAATTTGTAACATTTCTATATCTGATGCGTTTATCAAGATAAATACTGAAGAAAATAGAAAGATTATTGTAAGATAATAGAAAAAACGTACGATTTTAGATTATTATATACATCGAAAATATAACGACTCCCACGAGCAGACATTCTCCCCCTCTCTCCCACGCTTTATAGCAGGCTTTAACTTCCAAGATGACTAACATGTAACGCAGTCAAACCTCAGTCATCTCGCGCAGAACGTTCGCAGCGGAAGGTAGTCACAAGTCGAAGAAATCGGATCGCGATTGAAATTATTATCGCGTATATTCGACATTTTTCTATTATTTTACGATCGCACTCTATGCAAATGCACACTGCTGTGAAAAAAATATTGAAATTGTTTTTCATTTCTCAACAATTAAATTTTATTGGCTATAATAGAAAGTGTTTAATAAAATTATTAAATAATTGTACATTAATAAACAACTCAATTGAGTTTAAAAAACCTTTTTAAATTAAAAAAATTATTTATAATGTGCACGTTTGAGTTTTCAGAATGTTCTTAATTTGCGGCACGAAAATCCGCACAGTTTATAATAATCTCGTTTGCAGTACGGCTAAAACCATGTGAATATTATCTGTACGATAATATATTAACAACTTCAGAGCACACTTCATTTAATCTTCTACAGACATATGAAATGTTAAATTTCGTAGTCTTCCAGTTAAATGGAAAAATTCATAGTTTTCCTCAGAATTTCGAAAGATATCTTTGATAGTTAAAACATTGATATACGATTCATTACGTTGTATTTATTGTTTTCCTTCACAAAATGTTTTATCAACGAAGTAGACAAGTACAGACAAACCGTACCGATACAAGTCGGAGCGACTTTTCAACTGTACAAATCCGCGGCAGTTGTTTCGTGAACGAAAAAAGTATTACGACTGCAGCAGACTAACACGACCGGTGAGAAAAAAAAGAAACAAGCTTTTGCACCGACCGAAAACCGTAAAATGCACCGTAAAGCGCGTTACTGCGGGCCATTTAGAAAGATCGATCGATCCCGTGAACACTTTCAGAATGATCGATGCACCGTCCCAGTATGCCGGTTCCTTTTTCTAAAATAGAAGACTGGAATCGTTGCCTGTGCGGAGATAAATCACCGATTTTCTCCAGTAGTGTGTATTGAAAAATACGGGAATCATAAATTGTGGTAATCTTGATAATATACAAAGTTTGAGAAAGCAATGTATTATTTATTATCGTGCGTGTATTTAAAAAGTTACTTTCTTTATATTTATCATTGGGAGATATATCAGCTCCTCTCATAGTATGAGTCAGGTATTTCGAATTATATCATTTTATTTCTTGACTTAAACATCTATTAAACATCTAGACATCGACACTCAAGAGCATTACAAAATATGTCAATTCTGTATCTGATATACGCTTTCTATTACTTCTCTAATACGAATCGTTGATATTCTTTTTGACTGAAAGCCCTCTTAATACTATGAAATATAATGGCCGTATATAATATATTTTCATTTCATGTTTTCATTATTTCTTTAAAATGATCTGATATCTCATAAAAACGATTAAAGTGTTTTAATGGAAGCTTGCGAACAGTGTTCCTTACGAGAGGAAGAAAGAGGAAAAAGCAGAAACGAAACTCGTGAAACAAGACGATGAACCTTATATGTCGTACGATAGTCTACTATTTCCTGGCTATTTATTTAAAGGGTTTGCTGCAATCTTTGAAGTTATACGCCGGCCATCCTCCGGACCTTGTAAAATGCACTGCTGATTTTGACGTAAGTATATTTTCTTTTTTATATGTATAATTTTCAATTAAAAATATCAAAAATAGATTCGTTTGAAAATTTATCATTTGTAACCATTACACATCTTCCGCAAATTGTGTATTGTAATAAATGCATTGATATACTTTTAGAATTTACATAATATTTATTTCTTATTTTTATTTCATTATATATTTAATTATGTAATTTATATTTTTGAGATTTCTAACAATTTTTTAAAAAAATTTATTAAAAATTATTTCATAATTTAACATAAAGTATTGATAATATTTTATATTGACAAAATACTTGTATAATTGTCTCTAAATAAAATATTAAATATTGCTTATTGCAAAAGAAAATACAAGTTTATTAATATAATCTTTGCAGAGACTGTCTATTAACAAAAGTAGTCTACGATATTCGATGTTCGGTAAGGATGCGTAATACTACTTTGTCGCTTGATTATGGATGCTTGCGTTCGTGATTATCGTACAGGATATCCTCGACAATTTTCGAGGTCTGGTTTCTCCATAGCTCACCTGTGCCGTTCGGTGGGGTCGGTGGATACCCCTTGCGGGCAGCAATGTGCCGCGAACGGATCGCGGTGAGTCAGCAACGATAAATCGAGCGATTTATGAAGCGGCACGGCCAACGATCATTCTCGAGGAATAATGTCGAGATCGATCTACGACATTGAGGCGGGTCTTCAGAATTTTTAGACGCCCATCAGCCTTGTTAATTGTCTCGGATAAAAGTCGAGACGCTCTTTTATGACATGATGATTAAATCAATTCTCGATCATAACATTGAACCATTAGACCGCGAAGATATTCTTAGAAAAATATTTTAAATTCGTAGTCATGCATATTTTTTCATCTGATGAGCAAAATAATTCGCGCGAAAAAATTCGTAAAAATTTATATCGTGAACTTTGTTACACAGAGATATAATTTTCTGTTATAGAGATATTATCTTTTGCTTTTTTACTTTGGATTAAATGTTTATTATTAAATATTTACTTTCACACATTTATTTTTATACTATTACTATAATTTTCGTGTATAACAAGATTCAAAAATCAATTTTTATGCCGAATTCGTGGATTATTTTAAAACTAATTATATTTTATAATATCAATATTTTCCGAATTATAAGGAAAAAAATATGAGAGTAAAGAACTTTTAAGAACTTCATGGCTATATATTTTCTCCAAACTAAAATTAACTTTAAATTTGTTAAAAATCTATTATTAAGTGCAAGCTTACTCTGAGATACTTTATATGCAATAAAACATAAAATTATGTATAATTATAAAAGCTTCTACTAGACAAATAAATTATATCGCAAAGTATCACAAAATCACAGATAGTTTTTCCAGCAAAGGCATTTGCTAAAGTGCTTAGCAAACCCTGTTTACATTAATTATCTGCGGTATCTCTCACAATTTCCTTGATAACTTTTATCGGACAGGGCTAATTTAATCGATCACGCAAAAAGCTATACGGCTAATTAGTGTCACACTTTTTACGCCCATTTTACGATCTAGATACACACCGTGGCCATTAGTGGTATTACAAGATCACATCACAGCTCTTTACGATAAATTACTGTACTATTATGCGAGAGAATGTGATTTGTAAATAATACTTTTACGCAAGAAATTATCGAGAATGGCAATCTGTTGATCCTCCGTCTGAATAATGCAATGCATTTATTAATATGCGCAAATTATATAATTGTATTGAAGAATTACATATAGAGCTTCATATTTTTATCTCTTAAATAATCTAAATATTTCGACTTTTTTAAACAAAAATTTAATTTAATATTATTATTTTCTTACTTATTTTCTTTTTTAGTTTTCAACGTTCAGTATCAACATTCAGTATCCTGGTAATTAAGCGTTAAAATTCTATTCGCGTAAAATCCATTTGGAATTAAATAAAGAATAAAGATTTATTATCTCTATTTGCACTGATAGAACTTCGTGGAAGGCCGTTTAATTTCAATCGCTTATAAAGAAAGTTTTGCCAGTTTCATAAAAACTTTTTTCTCACTTAAGTATTCTTAACACAATGCGAAAGTTAATATACGTAGTTCGTTTTTCTTCAGCGCACCATACATATATAAGTACTCTTTTTTTCTACAAATTATATTAAAATTGCCAAGTTATCCCATCGAAAAATTTCCGCAAGCTTTTACATAATCCTTCTAAAAATTATGCAAAGATTTCAATAGCGCGTAATGTAAGCGCGCGCAATATTTTGATCCCACATGTAATCACAGATTTCTACAGTTATAAATTTTTCCTGGATTCTGTTGAACGTTCTCTCTCATTACAATGTGATAATCACTCAAATCAGAATGCTGCAACCTCGAATTTATATTTCAATGTAAATTCGTTCGTTTACTGGTTTAGCTGTATTCTGCTCTGCGAATTCGCGAAATTTAGAAAGTGAATATTTTATATTTACATATTTGAAAAGAAATTAATTTAACATGATGACATCGAATAAACATTATTTATTCGAATAAACATTATGGGGACGGTGTCGCGTTACGTGTTCACGGGCATTCCAACATACCATTCCAAATATAAATCAATCGATCGAATATCACAGATATCATTAAGATTCAAAGCAATCTATCATTACTTACAATAAGTAATTATTAATAAACAGCTTATTAACAGTCGGCGATTTTGTTGCTCGTCTCTAATGTTAGATCACAAAGTATAAGATTTCAAGAGAAAATACCATTTTCTAAAAACGACGCTTTTCTTTCGATTCCTTTTTTATCGCATGCAAAAGTGTTACACGCTGCAACGAAAACTCCGTATTTCGTTTATTGCGAATTACTATAGTTTCGCGATTGCATTGTCGATAATTAAAAACTGACGAGCAACCGAACATTTTGCTCAGAGGTCTACGAAAGGTGCAGTAAAAATGCATTACATTTAGGCGTAATATCCCCGCAGTGACATTTTTTTCCGCTTAAAATAAAATCCTCGGTCAATCCTCAATTAACTTTTTAATATCACTATTGCGAAAACATTAAATTCCACTATTTCATGCATTGATCCATCTGACTGAAATGTATCGAAAACTAATTGGGCTTTTTCGAAAGATTAACACGTTTCATTAACTATGCGATTAGAAAAATTTATTTATGTAATACGCATAAAGCAATAAACACTACTTCATTCAATGTCTCTTAATCTTGTTGTTTTACAAATATCATTTATTGAAAAACTCCTGCACTTACTATTTATAGGTGTAGGTTATTCATTTTTATTAAAATTAGCGACGAAAAAATATACAAGCAAATATTTCAAGTAAAAAAAATAATTTTACGGTAAAAAGAAAAAATTATTGGAACTAAAATAGGATAAGTTTATTTCATGCTATCTCTTTAAAGTAAAAAAGTTGTACTGCTAGCTAAGAGATCTGCTTCGTTTTTATCTGCGATCTATTATTATATATGTATACATACACATACGTGTATATGGTTTGAAATTATTTCACATTTCAGCTAATCATAAATAAACATTTGACTATTAATAGCCGCGATTTTTGCAAAAATACCGTTCCTTTTTTATCGTGAGGTTGGGTGCGAATCGGATGCGAGTTCTAAATAACGGATCAAACATTCCAGCCTTGTACGGGACCAGCATGTGTGGGAAGTACAATTTGTCTGCGCCGACATGCCAGCGGGAAAAAAATAGTTTCCGATTGAATTTAATGCTCCACGCTGGCTGCGTATACTCCAATCAGCTGAAGTATCAAAGAGCGAACCGGGGCAAACGATAAACGATCAAGAGCGAAAAGAAAGGAAGAATGAGAACGGACAAAGACGAAAAAGGCATGCGGTCAAAGAGCAATAAAAAAATAATGAAGAAAACAATTTTTTATATAGAGAAAATAAATGTATAAACGTTCTTCATTAATTCAATTTTCAGTTATACAATAGTATCATCGACCGATTAATCGTCGATTGATAGACCTATTTCGATCGATACGTGGCAATATATCTTTTGTGAAGCTCTTTCTTCGACTTTATGTTTTTTTCACTGTCCTGTCTAATCTTACTCATGATATTAACAAACATACTTGAAACGCACTACTTGAATTAAATTTATTGCGTTGAACGAGAATAATCTCGTGTCCTTATTTGCCAACAATTTGTAGTCGTTAATTCGCTGGAATCGTCCCCTCCAATTCATTTACCACGAGTAACTTGCGTCACATACTTTTCAACCCGATTAACGCTCAAGTAACAAAATGAATGATACATGGAAGATCTACTGCGCCAATTTTTATCGCGTTACAGACATCTCATTTTCTCCATTACGGCGATAAACCCGCGGTCTGCACTAGATTGTAGTCAATGGTTTTGTTATAAATAAGCCAACCTTAACCGTGTCCAATTTATACACGTCCCTCTTAAGGGCTCGATTTGTGGTATATACCACATAAATATTCTCCTTATTTTCTCGCTCCCGTCATTTTCCAATCTCTTGCAACTCGTGTTATACGGTAACGCGATAATATCTCTTTACATGGTAACATGAAAGGTATTCAAGTCCCACATTTTCATTATAACAATGAAATGTCTAGACGCATATAATGAAATGTCATTTCATCGGCAATATGTACTATCGACGAACAAAAATTAACAAAAATAAGAAATAAATCTTGAAAAATGTAGCTTTCGTGTATTTCTTACTCAGGACTGTAAGGAAAAAATATTCACCAAAAAGATAAAATAAAAATCTTGAAAGCTATTTGTGATTTCCATATTTTCCATGATATTCAAGATATCTCATAATGAAAAATTGCTCGTAGAAAAAAAGATAATTAAATAGAACCTTTTACGAAATATACACATTTTGTGCATTCTTATAATGATGATGAAGTTATCGAGATGTACACAGACCTGTACGTAATTCAATTACATTACACGTAAACATTAAACGCGTAAACATTGTCTGCCTCATTACGAATAAAACTGCTATCAAACTTCACAAAATATGAAACTTTTATATCTTTATAATTTGTTTCTTATATAATATTTATATTCTATATTTCTAAGAAAAATATTTTAACCCAATCGTATAGCTTATTTTCATGAGTATTTAAAATGAGTTACTAGACATCTATATGACATAAAAAATCTCGTTTTCTGTTATAAAATAAAAGCGAATTAAAATAGAGTGTATAAGAGTAGTGACACCTTCGATCAATTACAGTTTTTTTCGTTTTTTTTTTTAATTAAATTGCTTTTACTTCTCTGATTATATTCCTCATTCTCTCTCGGAAAATGGACTTTTATTATTAGTTTAACGTGAAACATATTCACGAAAGCCGTTTTGTCTTTCACTACAAAGGTGCAGGGTAGCGCGCATTCTTAAATTTCTTCTGAAAACGGAAGCGGTTTGGTCGACGATCACGACTGAATATCAATATACAAATCGCAGTGATTAATTTTACAGTACAAAGGAAGTATTCTTGTGCAGTTTCGCTCACGGGTTTTGAAATTCTTTTTGGTAGATATTAAATTTCACATTCCTTTCTCTTATCTTTAATAATGATAAAAACATTTGGTTTCTCTCGTGTGTATTAATTCCAATATTAACTAGAAAAAGAAAGAATGTTATTCTCTGCAATTAACTGAGATGGGATTTTAAATACTAAACATGTAATACTTTATCTACGCATTTTATTTTCTTTATTAATATTCGCGATTCAAAAATATTAATAAGTTTTGTGCTTTTAATATCAATAAGCTTAATGATGCTTTTTAGTCCAGTTTTACATTTTAAAATAGATTTTAAAAACGAAATTATTATATTAAGAAAATGTAAATATTATCTGCTGCATTCATATTTATTTAATTTAAAATTATATTAAATATTTTTGCAATAATTATATTTTTTATGGAACTAAGAATTAATAATTCACTTTTGCAAATCCTTTACAAGGCCGTTCTTAATTTTATTAAGCCCAAAAGTTAAAACGGAATCAATCCGAAGGGAAATGTATGTCTATGTACCGACCTCGATTCGAACTTGTTGCATTAAACAAGCCTCACTACACTGTCCATGGATGCATCGAAAATAGCAATCACCCACATCAAAGACGGAACTTGGCGCATGTAATCCGAATTCCACATAGTGGGACTTGAATTTCGTGGGGTAGAACTGGCAATTGCTAGGAGTCAAAACACATCTATGAACATTCACATGCGCAACATACATGTAGTAATATATATTCTTATATATGTAGAATAAAATTTCAGGGAAATACATTATGAAGTGTTGAGACACATTGATTTATTTTCGAAGAATCGCAACCAAAGAAAACATCCATCGATCGATTTACAACAAACTGGGGCAATATAAATTATACACTATAATTATGAGATATTCCTCTTATACGTCTTAAACTAAAATGTAAATTATATTTCTACTGAGATATATTTATGGCTAATTGCATTATGGCAATTATAAATTTCTTGAATCGGAGTATTACAGTAAAATACAAATATAAGAAATAATGTTGTAGAATGAAACGCGAAAGATTAACAAATATAAATTAAATCAGGGATTACGACGTAACGACGATCTATATTTCTGATGAAATAGCGTAATACGTTAAATTAACGATAAATTCTCTCCGAACCAAATAATCTCTAAATTAATTTAACCGAGTAATACACAAACGAATATAAATTCATACATTTGATTAAGAATATAATCATCAAATATTTATCGAAACGATCTATGCAATATATCGTTAATAAAATAAATAACTTGCACATAACTTTCTACCTCTATTAATCTATTTGCATTATTATTCATAAATTTCCTGTTTTTTTTTCTTTTACGAATCTCAGTCACAATATGCATTTAAAGAGTTCTGTAATAATATCGGAACAGAACCGTTAACGTCGAATCTATTAGATATAGAACGAGACGGCCAATAATTACCATGTCCGATATGTTTCTATGTCTAAACAACAGAAGGCCGTATCCTTTGGAACATGCCGTTAATCATGCGATCCACCCTAAAGTTTGCTTAGACTCTGGCTCCCGATTAAGTAAAGAGGTTACGAGAATATATAGGCGAATCCTGACACGTGATCGTTAAGGTTTCAAACGGCACGTAGAAGATGGTTTCGACGTTGAAACCACGGTAATTATCCAATCCCGAAGAACATACAACGAGCTGATACAATCTCGCGAATCTTGCATACATCTACTGTCGATATGAGAACAGCGTCGGCTATAAATCACGCGACACGCTCATCTCGTGCCGTATACGAAATAATGTTTTGCCTTTATTTAAATATTTTTAGCGTGGCGCGTACAACGCGACTTTAGCAGCTGTACTTAATGTGATTGATGAAAGAAATATCGGTGAAAAACAAGAACAATTCGATAAATGGAATTGTGGAAACGGTAGTGATTGGAAAATCCGCTGCTAAAAATTCTGCTGGAAATATGCGCACTCGATATAACGACAAGATAAACATTTCGGAAGCGTTTGGAAAATCGATGTACAGCGCGGTCCCGCGTATTTTTACAATAAACGAGACGTTGTCAGATTGCTTAAAAAATATAACTAGTACCAAATGACAGATATAATACAGGTACGGAACAATAGTTTTTCCGCGTGTATTGTGTGTGGATAAATTATTCATATCTTCGCTCCAGTTCTACATCCACTTACTTAATTGCTCTATTTATCGGTTTGAAAATAGACTGCAGTATTTAACTAATCGAAAATATAGAGGTTCAGTGAATTATTCAGAATAAATAAATGTATAAAAGCGCAGAGTGCAAGTGATGATATATACAAAATATGTCATTAATAAACAATCAATCCAAATGTACTCTTCTGTAAATAAATTCTAATAAAATCATAAATAAGGTAAATCCTGAAATGTCTTCTCATATACATATTGTACAACGCTAGCAGTAATTAAAAACAATTTCAGAAATGATTTCTTCAGTATGTTATTCTTTTAATGTTAATAAAATTTTTATTAATGCCAGGCGGGATTACGTTTTTTTTCGAGCATTCTCCTACGTTTAATCCAAATGAGAGAGCACTTTTAATGATATCATTAATTGACGTAGTAATGAACGTTGTATCCTCCTGATAAAATCCGAAATAAATCATTCATTAATCGCGTTCGCTCGCTAGCCAGAAGCTGCCGTTTCGATATGGTAATTAAGAGTTGCCCCCGGGCGCGATTTAATTCGGCGAAACTCGGCTGATCGATTCGCATCAAGCGGAGACCGGAATTTATCGGCACTTAAACTACCTTTTTTTTAATTTTCGGCAGTTACGCGCGGTGCTCGTTAAAGTGTTGGAAATTTCCGATAATGGGACCGCGAACGATCGAGTCAACCGCCACGACCAACGGCATGGACCGTTAAAAATTTTCAGTGGAATGGTAGAAGACCATTCCACTGTCCAGTTCTTTTTTTTTTCAGATAGTGTGAATAATTTAATTGCAAAAATTAACGAATTCTCACGCGCACGATATTACGAAACTTACTTCATAAAGCCTTGTGTGTTTTGCGGACGAACATCTCTTTTCCCTGCGGCTGGCATGGCTTAACGTCGCGCGATAACACTCGTGATTTTATCACTTAATTTCCGCGCCAAAGAAATACCGTTCGCGCGCTCGCGGATCGACCGTAACGTGAAATCACGACCGTAATATGGCACAGCGCCGTCGCTGAAATTGCCGAGACATAAACACGCGGAGCGACACGTAAATCAATAAAGCGTAAACGTCTGCCAAAGAATCGTAAAAACACTCCCCGTCGTACCGGTCCAGCATCCGTCGGCGACGAAATCTAGAATTTTCAATCTTACCAGATCTTACCGATCGATAGTCGGAGTACTCTCGAAAACGATGACAGACTCTAGGGAATGTAAGTAACACGTCCCGTCATTTTCGCGCATCATCCAAAGAAAATATAGGGATTCCTTCCCGTATCTGGAAAATGGAAATGGACTACCGATGTTGGATAACAGGCAGCGCGGCTGGCTATCGCCGTGAAGTAAAACAAAGTTGCGCGAGCGTTATTGAAATCTCGAGCGGGCGAACAATTCAGCCCGAATCAGCGCGCTAGCCTTCGACGTCCATTATCCACCTTTTCGCTACGAAGAAAAGTATTTTCTTCCAGATATAAGAGATCACGTTATGAGAAAATACATATTTGCAATAGCTATATCGCGATAGTCAAACTTATTAAATAAACATTATTAACTTAAAGTGCATTAAATTGTAATTAAAAAATATAATATAAAGAAAATCTAAAAAAGTCATTTTAGCACTAGATTTCGATATATTTTAAACTCTTTCCTTTAAATATAAGTCATTAATTAAAAAAAAAAAATTCTTCTCGTAACATTTCTTCTCTCTACAACGTTATATCACAATAAATTATTTAATTACTACTATTCTTGTTTGATTTTAATCGTTTTCCTCGATTGATAAAATGAATCATTTGAAACATGAAGATTATAAAAACACAACAATGCAAGATATTAAATTCGTGGAGAAAAAGAATTGCTTGTCGATACGAAGACCAATTTCTCCGATGATAAGCGCATTTATCTTGATCCCTAGTTCGGTGCGTCTTTTATCGCGACACAAATCTTGCGGTTAATATCGCTTCTCTCGTCGACCCTCGCGAGTTATGAGTTTTCCTTGCTCATCTCGCCAAACAACTTAAGAAAAGACGACGCTGGTATTTTTACCTAAACATTAACCATGAAATGGAGGAAAAATGGCAATGTATAGTGAGAAGAAATGGCAGTGTATTTCCGCAATCTCATTCAAGTTTCAGAGAATTTTTTGGTAACATGAGACGAGTGAGAATACAAATACACTCGCAGCACACACGCTCAACGAGACGTTGTCCGGAAAGCAACGAAACAACAGTACCGATATAAATCAAATTTCTTCCAGGAATATTGCGA
The DNA here is from genome assembly GCA_021460005.1 of Tetramorium alpestre. Classification (NCBI taxonomy): domain Eukaryota; kingdom Metazoa; phylum Arthropoda; class Insecta; order Hymenoptera; family Formicidae; genus Tetramorium; species Tetramorium alpestre. The sequence goes on along the minus strand of JAJVSH010000033.1, from coordinate 557,022 downwards.
CTTCTGAGCGATGTTCCTGTGCGCGGCATAAGTTGCTCCTAATTCACTTGCATAGGAAAACAGTCAAAGAATCGTGAGATCTATTCGAATGCAAATTCCTCTTTACTTCCTGCTTATGAAAAGAATTATTCTAAAAATATCCTGAGGCAGTTATTGTAGGAAAATCATATTAGCGATTATTTATTATATAATATTTCTATATTAATAATTTTAAAAATTACAAAAATAACTTATGATTATATCTCATTCAATTTGTTAAATTTGGTGGAAATAAAATGTTTGAAAATTTATCACGATTTATGGAATATGTTTATTGACTCTTATTTCTGTTATGTATAAAATTATAAAACAAGCAAAATTTTAATTGCATAATAGAAATACAGCTGATAATTTGAGAAAACAGATTGAAAATTACTATTAAGAAAATATAATGGGAAAAAAGTGAAAAAAATCTCATGCTGGAAAGAAATGAAGAGTTTAAAATGTTAACGTTGAGGATCGAACAATCGTATCAAATTGGCAACGCCCAAGGCATTTAACGTATCGATGAATCCACCAAAATCCATGCTAATAACGATAATCGAAATTTAACTACGAAGCGCGCGAGCTCTGCCATGCCGGTCAATTCGCACAAAGACGAAACGGGTGAAAAAAGGCCCAGCACGACGTCAGCGAATCGTTACGATAGGGTCGATCGGTATCTCACGGCGAAGGCGTGAAGATTGGCTGATCCCCTGAGAGCGGCGAAACAAATGGGCGAGAAAAGCAAAGAGACGAAAGTGACGGCAGCGAAATCACAGCGTTACCACCAAGAGAGGTGTGTCAGATACTCGTGAATTCTAATCATCAAGGGTGGTATTTTCAGCACGATATGACGGTCTATTTACCCGACAAATTTACGGAATGAATTAAACACGAGGTACACGACTTCTAATTATAATCGGTTAACCGCGCTAGTTTAATCGAATCTTTGAACAAGAAAATAGTGGGATTAGTTTTAAGCTATATAATTGGTTTAGTATAGTAAATTTGTTTAGATAGAAAATCTGTAGATAATAAACAGAATACTATTATAGCGTTCTCTCGCTACACTGAGAGTTATTAATTCTACACATTAATTCTACAATTACAAATAAAAATAAAAAATTCGAAACAAACAACAATATTATGATAAAAATATTTTTGATATATTATTTTAATTTGATCGAATTTAATCTCTCTTTTTCTCAGAAGTAGATGATTAAATTTAAATAAAAATAAAAAAGAATAAAGTCTTGTAATAAGAAACAAGCTAAAATACATGTAATAAAAATATTTGCCAACTTATTGTTGAGAGAATAAACTTGCAACTCGCAAGAAAATTAAAAATATCCTTGTTATGCTAAAATATAAAAATTATCATATTTTAAAATGTAACGATTATAAAATCCTAGCAGCAGAAAAAATATATTGCAAATTAGTAATAATTGTAAAAGGGCGAAAAATGTAAATTTGTGATAGTAAATGTCACGAGTTAGAAGAGTGAGGCTGTTTCTCATTCTTCTGATGACGGCGACGACATTTTAATTTCATGGGACGTTAAATACATTTTCGAAGACGAAAGAGAGAGAAAGCAAAAATGAAGAAAGTCTACAATGAGGAGGAAAGAAGAGGAGAAAGAGAGGAAGGGCGAGAAGAGATAGAGTGACTGTTCTACGAGTCTCGGGAATACGTGTTCTCTGAGCTTAATATAAAGTCCGTGGCTAATCCAAAAAATTCGCAGTTTAAATTTCACATAAAAGACTCAACCAGCTTTTCCACCAAGAACTTTTCATTATCCGCATTTTCACGTAGACCGAATCTCGTAACTTTGTTCGTCTTACTATTATGCATAAGAAATACGAGCGATAACATTAATTCGCAATAATAATTATGTTGAATGAATGAATTTTAGAGATCAAGACTACGTGATAAATCGAAGAACGAAAGCATTGTTACGTCTTTTAGACTAAAATCAAGTGGGATCAAATATAAATTGAAGTACTCGACGTCATTTCGCGATATTCCAATCAAACTTGGAACTCCTGTATGAATTATTCATACTATGATCTGACTGAAATATCGGAAATACGTCATTGTGAAATCCGCCTGACTGGACACTGTACGGAGTAAATCTTGAAAAGGTACTTTTACCTTTTAAGCATTTCATATTCAGTTATTTATATTAAACGATTAAAAATGGTCTTGCTTTTATTGAAAGTTTAATTGTGAAATTTCGCGTGTGTCGTTATAAGTATTATATATGCGAAATCGATAATTCTAATGAAACAATTTTTCCACTAAACTTTTAATAAAAGAAATAAATTTTTTAACTGTCTAGCTGTATAATAATAATGGAGAAGGGATATCTCAAATGTTTAATTAAGACCTTGTCTGAGAACCCCGAACAAATATTATAAAACTTTTATAGTATATAAAGTTTTACAAGCGATCTTTATTAAAAGCCGCGAATCTATGCAAAGTAGAGACAAGTTGCGTCTCCGCATTCGCGTTTACGAAAATGTAAGTCGTTTTTGCATGTGACACGTGTAAATTTGCTCAGACACGGTTAAACGTACGTAGACGCGTGGGTGCCGATAATGCCTTTCTATAAAACACAAGCGTATCGAAAAAGATATAAAATCCAGCGGGAGAAAGGGAGAAAAAAAGAGAAAAAGCTCCCAAGAGCGCTCGCGTAAATCGAGTTACCACGCGCTTTATTTTCTTTTGTGACTCGCGGCAAGTTGAAATTATCGTTATTTGCAGCTCGCGGCCATGAATTTAGAAGCAGTCTATATATGCACGTGACCATAATTCGTCGTTATTCGCAATCGGGAATAATATTGACCCCTTAGATTTTACAGTACTACTAACAGTTATGACGAGAATAGAGAATACTAAAGTAATTGATTTCTTTTTTATATAAAAAAAGAAAATTCAATTTCGCTTATATTGTGCATTATTTGTATTATTAAGTTTTAAACGTTTAGAAAAAAAAATTTCGTATTTCTTTTTGTGTTTAACTATTTTTTTATGGAGAACTTTAAAAACTTTTGTCCACGCATACCTTTTTAGATTATTTTCGTGCCAAACAGAAAGTCGTTTATTTGAATCGTCTACATTTTAAAAGCAATTCTGAAACATTGTGTAGATAAAGTCTTTCGTCATGGATATAATACGAAACTATCTCCGAAGACAGATTAACATATTGTACGACTAATACCGTTGTACTCGAGCCCTAACTTCCACTCGATACCGTGAAATACTCACTGCCAATGCAGCGATATTTTATCCCTCTATATCATCGAATATTTTGGGCTTGTCTGTGATCGAGGTCGAGTGCTCTTTCCTTCGAGTGCTCTGCTCTCGAAGATACGTTTATTCGATACCGATTCCGAGAAATTTTCAGGAAAATGCCGATATTTAAGCGGAAATCAACAAGCTCTGACGAGGAAGAAATATCAAAAAAATGTAGGATTATTAATGCACGTATCTACCATCATACATGCGGCAAAGTCTTTTACAAAATTCAATTAAAGTAAGTTCCATCTCTTAAAGATGCCACATTCATAAAGCATTATTGTTTAATATTAATGTATAACATATTTCATGGAAATTAATTACCCTACAATGACATGATAAGTCAATTGACTCAATGCATAGCTTTCGATACTATTGTAGATTTTGATTTCAATAGATGCGTTTATTTACGTATTTGCTCATCTGTGGCGTGATATGTACTGTATCTGATGTATATGAAATTATCCCGGAAATTGTAGTATGAACTGATACCAAACGTATGAAATACAGAGTTACTATGTAGAAGATCAGATAAATCTAATTTGATCAAAATCGAGATATATACGTTTTCAATTGCACGTTGTGCTGTGTGTGGCATCGTATTTCCTCTTCATTGTAAGGTGTTTATTCATGTTTGCATACCATTCAAAGGAAAGCAAATTTTCGAATCAGCACGAAGCGCAAACTATAGGATATTCATGCAAGATATATTTATTAATATACGCGATATTTCATTGTAAACGATCATTGCGATTCAGCGTTTCTCATTATATACATATAAAAAATTTTCTACATTGCAGTGAAATTAATTGAATTTGGCAAATTTAACTTTCAAACGATATAAAGAAAAATTGTATATTTCAGAGATATCAGCGTTTTACTTTTATTCATAATTTTATTTTATTTTATGCTGTGTCTTATATCTCATTATTTTTAGTTGTTTAACAATAAATTCGAAAAATTAATGAATCATGTTATTTGATATAAAAATTAATATATTATATCTTCACAATAGCAATTTTTCTGAAAATCTCGTTTCCATATAGAATGCTAAAAGTAAAATAAAAAAGTGTAAAGAATAACAACATCTTTAATTGTAAGACTATTTCTCTTTCATCAAAATTATTTCTTACTTTTTATTCAACGTATTCTATCTATAAAATATTTTCTATCATTTTCTTCATTTCTTTTATATATATATATATATATACGAGAATTTAAATTTACAACTATAAATTTTATTAATTTGTGTCTTCATAATCGCTACTCTTTTCATAATAAAATACCAAATGTGCTAATAATTAAATATGCTAAACCAGTTAATGATACGTCGATAGCGATAAACCCATTCTATCTATAAGCTTTGTACATATGCATTCTTGTATGCATAATGGATCGATGGATATTATACATAGTCCAGAGTTAAACATTGCTAATCTGTCCTATCCCATCTATTTCAAGGCAATGAATCTACGAAATGTGATATCTATTTGTACTATTCACTACCACAAATCCAATACCTCAGATTAAAATAAGAGATTTAACACTCATCAATATGACGAGTAATGGCAAACTTGCAAGTATATTGTAATTATGTTGATTTGCAAAATACAAATATAAATATAAATTCCAAATTATTCTAATCGAAAAAATAATTATTATATCCATTAAGTTTTCTTTGTCCGTCTTTTAAATTTTTTCAAATGAAGCTTCTATAAGAGTTTTTAAATAGAAGTCATTTTCTTTAATTCTTATCTATAATTCAAGTAAGTAGAAATAAACGATTATTTTAGTTATAAGTAGCAGTGATGGACGCGCGCTTCACGCATAAAATTTCTCGTTATTATGATGAAACATAATTTTTGTAAACATTTAAGATTAAAAAATTTTTTAATTCTTTAATCTTTTTCGAGAACTTAACAAACTGTCAAAACTGTCACACATCTCAACGATAATAGTTACTCTCGCAGTACGAAGCGAGCCAAAGCAAGAGAACTAATTAGCATCGCGGAAAAGTTGCAACAATTAAATCTCTACATCTCTCTTCTAAGAGAGCGGGAAGGAAGGATATGACTTATGTATACAGTATTGTATACTTATGTATACGCTATTTTTACATACGTAACTTTTTAAAAAATAAAGCAAAAAATTATTTTTAAAAGCAAAAAATTAGCAAATAATAATTCTCATGTTTTACTGATTACTTTCTGATAATATCCCTTCCTCATGTATTACTGACTTCGTTCTGATAATATCTCTACCTGTATATTAAGCTATCTGAGCCAAATTGTCACAACGTAACAAATAAAATATGAAAATTATTTGCTATTTTTTGCTTTTAAAACGAATTTTTGTTTTAGTTTTTAAAAAGTTACGAGAGACTCGATAGCCTAATATTAAGTAACTTTTTAAAAAGTAAAACAAAACAATTCGTTTTAAGAGCAAAAAAATAGCAAAAAATTAATAAATAATTTTCATGTCTTATTGGTTACTTTAGCAATACGAAGCGTCAAGTGAGAAAATCAATCAGCGAAAAAGAGGCAACAATACTTCGAGACTTTCGAGTATCGATTTAACACACCTTTTTTAAGAATAGAATAGATAATGTATAAATAATAAATTACATTTATCATGTATCTATCCGGTTGCTTTGCCGTTGCTCGATGCTTCCCAAGCCTCGTCTTTCGCACAGGTTCCTCCGTTACGCTCACACGTCACTCGCGAAAACACGATTAATTACGATCACGCGCGCACTAATCACCAAAATATGACGATCGCACGGCACTTTGCGCGGCATTTCCGACGTTAACTACGACACGAAATCCCGCAAAATATATGAAATATTATTTTAATGAACACATAATTTCTTATTGGTACTTTAATTATTCCATCTAGCGCAATTCGCATATTACTACGCATTCTCAGTAAATAGTAATGATATTCAAAATGTAATAACAGATAAATTACATTTAAATCAAAAAATAGCAATTTCGATACGGAATATATTCAAATCTACGAGCATCGTACGTTAGTTAAGAAAGTCACTAGTTTCTTAACTAACACATTTAACACAGTTAAATGTCGTGAAAGAAGAGAATTTGCAATTTCCATCTTCTATATTTATCTGTTACATTTAATTGCTACATTTAAGTGTTACTTTCATCGATATATATCTAGAACAAAAGTTCGAGAAGTTTATTAATCTTAATATAAATTGATATAAATGTTAATTGCTTACAAATATGGACCGTGTTTTTCGCTAGTTGTTACGATTGTGTTCCGAGCGATAATGTGACGGCACATAGTCCGTGCCGGGTCCTATGCACACAAGTCTCACCGCGCGAACGATAACAAAGCGACTTTATGTAAACAACAGCGCATTGTACGCCGCTAAAAACAAGCGTCGAAACTGCGTTTACCAATTTGTCGCCGCTATGAAATATTTAATACGCATAAAATAAACGTATATCGAATACACTATTCCTATTTGAAACTACAATAATTAATTTAATAGGTCACGGATATCGCGATTTTCTGTTGAATCGCATTAGGCTAATCGCGTGCCACACTCGAAAACGATGGTTAAATTATTTTTAAATACGGCGAAAAATTGCGCGATGTAGGATACAAACGAATCCATGAAATTACGAAAAATAATCACCCGTTAATCACAATTTTAATATGCTTACAACTCGCCAATTTGATATTTAACACCTATAATTTTTTAGAAGGTACTTGGAATAGATTTTGCGTCGAATTTTTCGCTAATTTAAGTGTAATTTGACAATATTATTTCTAGATCGAAAGCGCGTAATAAAACATGAATCGCCAGCTCGAAGAGTTCAAGTAACGGAATTATGATTCATGATTTCTCCTTTATAATAAGACTTTGTGTATTTCGCGTACATAGAGAATGATCCTTTACCGCTAGTACTTGCGGCGATTGCGTATTTGAGAAGTAATGCGATGACACGCGGAGCGCGTCGTACTGTTACGTGCAGTTCGAGTCCTGCCATGCAAATGATAACACGACGATAGCGCGGTGACATTGAATACACAGAAATAGTGACGCGCGTCACACGCGCGTCAAACAAACCCCAAGACCGTTGCCGTCTAGAGATAATTAAACACGGGAAAATTAAACGCGTTACTGCGTACGCCGTTCACGTGCCGACACTTGAACGAACAGATATGACACGAGACGCCGTGTCGTCGCATTATTTCTCGAAACTTAATTGCCAAATGTCAACAGTTATATACACACACACACATATATATATATATAT
>JAJVSH010000033.1:528686-549213 GCA_021460005.1 Tetramorium alpestre | reverse complement strand
TACTATTTATAATTAGTAGAAAATTCGAATTGCTATAAATTATTTAATTTTTTTGTAAATTGAGTGATACATAATTATACTTCACTTCACTTAAGTAGTTTATTTGAATAAAATTGTTAAATTTAATATCTATTTTTTAAGTAAAATTCACTTTAATTTTAATTTGAAAAATTTATGTAAATTAATATCATATCACTTTTTTACACTCAAATTTTTATATTATGAGGATGAAATAATAGAATTTTAATATAAATTTAGAATTTCGTAATTCTAATAAATCTAATAATAACATAAGATTAAATCGTCGCAAAAGGAGCACATCTTAATATCATTTTTTTATCATATTAATTTATTAAAACTAAACTTATTGTTAAACTCTTAATGGCTTCTTCATTATTTATGCGTTTTTGATGAGCGTCTGTTACATCGAAGGGTATTGTTGGAATCATAATTTGCTGGTATTCATTTATTAATTTCACGTGTTTTTATAGTTTTCAGCAGATGACGAGCTCGCTTCTGGTGATTATGATGTCAATTTGTTCGACGGTTCCGGCGACGCTGAATTAAATAAGGTAGACTGCCACAAATTGGACTCCGGTTTCACTAAATTAATGCTATATTGACAATACTTGCACTAATTATCCGGTTGTATTCACTGCTTACTAACTTATAAGCGTTAATGTGAAGCTTAATTTACTAATGGATTTCAAAATTCACGTGCATGGGGCACCGTCGTAAAAAAATTTATAAAACGAAATAGTGTTAATCCAATTTAAATGTAATTTATAATTTAATAATAATATATAATTTATATAATATGAGATTTTCTCGCAAGTATATTTAAGCTAAAAAACTGATATTTAAACTTTATTTTGTTATTTTAACTTGAAGAAGCTATCCTTTATAGAAAGAAGAAAAAAGATGATTTGTTAATGTAATTATTTTTTTTGTAGACATCATCAGTTATAAACTGTGCAACATTATTTATATATTGAATTATTCATATCATTATATATATATCGTACAAAATGAATTTATGATCATAATCATAACTTATGATCCTATTATTTAGAACTTAAAATGTAATCTGATTTTCGTTCTATTAATATGATTATAATACCATATATTACAATATTGCTCTTAAGAAGTGCTTATCTTCAAATTCAATTACGGAATAATTAATAAAATAATGATCTTAAATGACCTATATATATATATATATTGTATATTGTATAATAATTTCTTCTAGTAAGTCCTTATAATTCAATTTATAGATTATTGATTTTATTCCCTGATAACATTATGGTTTATATCTTTGAAAATGAACTAATCCTTATAATGGAATGAAGTTTTAATGAGAACTTTCTTAAAAGTTGCCGGCCATTAGGAGAAAGCCGATGGAGAGAGGGAAAGAGGAAACGAGAAATTAGGTTACGCGGATAATCTCGTAAATACTGGCAGGATAATCTCGAAAATTCTGTTAGGATTTCACATTGGCAACTTTGCTTACCCGAAATGTCCTGCCGCCACTCTATCTTTGCCATCCACTCACAGTCATTACAAAGTTGGACGTGATCCGAATGAAATTTGGGCATACTTTCGAAACAATGCGCATATAAATTATATCAAGCCAAGTATACCTTTAAAAGAAAGACGCAACATCCGCGATTCCTGCGAATTTCGCAGTAATATCCGGAGCATTATAATAAGTAAATCAGATTCGATTATTCGGTTCATATTCAAAGTCATCGATTTATGTAATTTATTACAAGCGGACGATTAATTTTAAGAAAATTGGCTCTCGAGAAGCTTCGATAAAAGCGACTTGTAACTAATCGATTTTGAAAACGATTTTCGTGAAAACCGATTTGCTTCTCTCAGCTTTTCGACAGTCCATTAGCGCCAGTTCTAAACTCTGCAAAACTCATATATGATGCAAATGTAAATGATCGCGAGCGCGAATCATGCGAAGAAGAAGAAAAAGAACTATCTCTGATACACTCCTGGGAACGAATCAGATGCGCGGGTCAGCAGGCTAACTTTCAACGAGCTGCAGCGATGCGTCTAATATGTCGTATATAGAGAGAGTGAGAGAGAGAGAGAGAGAAACGGACGAGAAATTCGCTTTTCCCCACCAAATTCAATAATGAATCGACTACGATCCGCTATGTATACGCCGAGTGTACCGTCTTTCCAGAAGTTGAGGCAATAGTTTGTATCATAGCGACTAGTGATCCGTATTAGACCAATAGCATTTTGATGAACTCGTCTTCGACCTAGTTTCCAATCTTACCGTTTGCTAAATTCATTAGGTCTACAACGATTCATCTTACATATACCTTAACATTTCATCTATCGGAAATGATTAGCAATTTTTTAACTTTGCTAGATATACCGCAAAGTTTTTATATATGCTTTTGCCGATCTCTCTTTCCGTTCAAAAATGTTGCAATATTTAATAATCTTTGATATATGATTGATAAATAATTAAACTTCGATTTTGAGTATAAAATTTGATTATTAAGTGACCATACTGAATCGTATATTTAATTCGTTAACTTACAGTTAGCTTGCTAATTTAATTGTAATTTCCGTTCTGATTATGTTTTATAGAACATCAATTTTATTTTAAAAGCTATCTATTACAAACATTAGGCTAATCTTTCCTCTGGATCTCTAATATTTCTACATTAAGCATAATTAATATTGTACATACATACATGAATTTTATTGCTATTTCAATTTAGTTTTAAACATATATGTCTGTACTTTGAGATTAATTTCTTTATGTACAACACTCGTGTATATAGTTATGATATTTGGAAGAAAAAGAGCTAAAATTGCATATAATGTTAAGGGTAGATGGAAGAAATATCACTTATTTCATTGCTTTAGTAATCGAGCAGAAAGCCATGTGTTCAATATTGTAGATGCAGGTAACATCTAACGATACTAGTCAACTCCGCGAGTCGATCCGACGTTTATCCGGTTCGACTGCAGAGTTCACGAGAAACATTGAACAAATAACGATAAATGCGTATTCTTATGATAGCAATCCCGCATCATCCTGAATCCTTGGCGGGATCTTCCCGCTTGCGCTCGCCCGGAAATTCAGTCCAAGTTCAGTCGCGGTGGGCTCACGCACGGGGGAGCTTTTCTTCGCGCGCGGAGAAGAGCGGAATTTATTTCACCCGTAAAATCCCACTCTCGCGGAAAGCCCCGGGAATGTACGGTGGCGGGATGCAAAGACGTGGTCGTGCATGGAAGAGCTGATCAGGGTATGTACCGGGTGAACGATTCGACGGTAACGCCTGGAGCGTTCGCGCGAAAGCGACGTGTCGTCGTGATGCTACGTGTTACTGCGATCGTGCGGCAGGTGTTACGGTACCGACCATTTCCTTGCCTGTGTACGTGCGGATGCGTGCATACCCGCATAATTCTACACCATCGTAAACGTATGTGGGGAGGAAAAAAGGCACGAATTAAACATGACGAGTGCCGCGCAGCGGCTGGCCTGGAACTTCTCTCTCTCGCCGAAACCTCGCTGAAACCCCGCCCGTATTCCCAGCGAGCACGTTTTCGTCGGTTCGCGATGTAACCCCGTGTACATCGAAATACATATAATTATTCAAACTACGCCGACCGCGGGCCGTAAATCTCGCGTAGTCGGGTGGATATCGAAATAGCACGTAAGAATCGCAAATTATTATTATTATTATTATATACGCTATAAATTCTGACCAAGTCAGACGAATATAAAAGTGAGATAATAACACTCGATTAACAGCCTCGAGGTATAAGTATATCTTTTGTGCAAATGTATAATATAATAAAATTCCGTATTTTCCGTAGCTCTTCATTATAACATATTATAACGTTTATTTACGCGTTGTCATTTTATTTTCTAAATTCTCATTATATGAATGCATTGTATTCATAAATAACTGCTGTGTCCCTAATAATAAATGACACTAATTTAAATGCAAAATTATAAATCCACCGGTAACGTAAAATAAGCGAAATGTGTGCAATAAATGTAAGTTATATACGAATAGATGCTGAGGATCCTTTTGTTTTATTCGATACTACACGTTATTGCAGTAGCGCGACAGATGCGACAAATGTATTTTTTGTTCGCGCGTGCACGTGTTTGTAGTGTTCGAATACGCAACGTAACTAAAAACGTACGTTAAAAAAATGTTACAAAATCCTCAATAAAAAAAAAATCAAAATCTTTATTGTAACGAGAAATACGATCCATTACGAAGTTTCTTTTCATTAAATTGTTTGAAAAAATATTAAATTGTCGAAAAAAATATTAGTTTGTAATAAATAATAGTTTGTAATGAATATTAACTGCTTGAACTTAATACACCACTACACGAATAACCATTTAAAATGATCGAGTCTAACCTTCAAAAAACGAATGATACCATTACCATGCATAAAATCACATTTATCATTTATAAGATTTATCGTAAATATCATATTGCACTAAAACTTTATAAATTATTAATGTTTAGACACCATTTAGTCATTATTACATTATACATTCCTACATTTATACATATAATGATTGTAAGTTAACTTGAAAGGTTATTACAGAAACGCGCAAAAAAATAAGATACTGAATTATGAAATCTCATGAAACAATAATGTACAATTACATATAAACGTTTCTAATATTTAATAATATTTTGTATATTAATCTCTTTCTCCGAGTAGAAAATGTGAATAAAATCGGGAATACGGACGATATCTTTGGCATATTTGAGCAATTTAACAGATTTCTGATAACGGAAATGGGAAATGATTTTTGTAATAACGCAAGAACGCGTTCGATCTTCGAAAAATCCTAACCGGACGTCGACTCAGCCCGATAAAGTGCCGTCGTTACCGATAATTATCGGAAAACACTTAGGGCTGGTGTCATGTGTGCTAACCATACTGCCTGATTGGCTTGGAACTTCATTAATCACCGTCACTGCTTGATGTATTATTCGCTTTTAACGTACAAGACAGGTCCGGTATCACGTCTGAGGAACTTTACTTGGACATTGCATTGTTGTTCACACAACTGGCGCATGTGATCATTTATACTACTGACTAACAATTTGTGATGGTAGTCGTAACAGTCGGGATATGATGAAATGTAAGAATAATATCGTCCATTACCTAAGATTATCTCATTGCATACATATTAGTAATATTAAATTTTATTACTTACATTACATTCTGCTCTTCCTATCTTCCCTATCTTGCATCGCAGCAACTGATATCATCTGCAAAAATAAATCAATTATTGCAATTTCGTGAATTTCAATGACTTTAATTAATGAGTGATTAATTAATGAGTAAATATTTGTCGCCTCTTTGCGAAACTAATCAAAAACAGTTAACACATTCTCGCGTATCGCTTCAACATTGGGATTCAATATATATCTGCAATTTGCATTTAAAATAATCGGTAAGCGATCGATAAATCGACCGCTGCTTCGCTATCCTTATCGCAACTATATGCTGTAAATAAAAAGGTATGCGCTGTTTACTCGCTCAGCTGCACGGAATTAGCAATCGACCACGACGACAACAACATCAATAATCGTCTTATTATGTATCGTTAACGAGGCGTAATCCGATCTTATCGGTACTTGTGATACATTTTCAGATCAGTCGAGATGCGGACGAAGACAAAAGTGAAGAGAGTAACCCACCGCCATTCATCACGCCCCCGCCACCAAATCCAGATTGTGAGTAAGATCATCCGAACTAACGATTTTTCAACCGCTTATAAAATATAACACTTTTGGATTATAACATTTTACAAGAAAATTAATGCGTCATACATTTAATTAGAGATGAAAGAAATAATCAATTAATAAAGTTATCCATGCTTCTTGTCTTTTAGATTAATCCAAATTAATTAAAATCACTTTGCCTCGATATCTTTTAATCAAACAATTTATATTGCTAATTTGGTAATTTCATTTTTTATCTCTCTTCACATCTGATACATCTCATTTATTTGTTGTTACAAGATTTTAATTTTTCTATGTTGAGAAATGTAAATCAAATTTTTTTCACAATTGGATATATTTTTTTTATTATCTTTTGTCATGCCCCCCCCCCCCCCCCCGCGATACTTTCCTAATTTATTGCGAGGATATTCGAACTATCTCAAAATATCAATATATTGTATCAATATTTTGGGACAGTTTTAGTCTGACAGTTTTCCAATTAATCAATGCACTGAAACATCAATATCTTCACTTTCTCTCTTTTTTTTTATAAATCCGACATCCCTAGCTTAGTAAAGATAGGGCGGCGTGTTAAAAATCGTTTATTAATTTCGCTATAGCCGACGTCGATGCGCGATGTCGACTTTGCAGGTATCGCGTCGAAGAAACGATGATAAAATATGAAGCAAACTTTTTTAATCTACTTTTCGCGCGCATAAATCACCCTGATGTGTCAAAACAGAGAGCGACGAAGTTGCGTGGACTTATGGCGGCGCATTCGTTCTTTTTCAGATAAAGGTCCGAAAGGCGAGAAGGGTGACAAAGGGGACAAGGGCGAGAGCGTCAGGGGTCCCCCGGGGCCTCCTGGTCCGCCTGGTCGCGACGAGGTGAGTGCATTATTCAATCAACAAACTTTTTTACAGACTAATTCCAAGATAAAGTTACAAAAATAGTGATTATTTCTTGTGCTTTCTCCAATAATATTTAAATCGATACAGTTAAATAATTAATAACGATTGAATTGAATTATTGGTTAAAATTATTTTCATAATTCCCAATTTATATTATTTATTTATTTTTTTTATTAAGAAGTAATCCCAATTAATGAGAAGAATATGATTACTTTTTAATGTTATTATTGTAACTATCTGTTTTGCGATTATTATCCATAAGTGTGTATTGATTTGCAATAAAACATGACAAAATTCTAATAAGACAGCAAATTATTTACAATAATGTAATATACATATACATACATATATATCTTTAATTGAAAAATACTGTACTTTATATTATATTAAAATTGGTCCAAAATACACATAAAATTATACATGGACTGTTAGATTATATCATTCTATTTAGCTGTCGCGTATACATCACAGAATAAGATTTTATTAGTCGGGACAAGTCTCTGTGCCTTCTACAGGTGTAGACATCTCGTTATATTAACTGTAGGGAACGCGTTCGCGTCCGCAGATCCGAGCACAGGTACGATATTGAAGGCAGCCTGAATGCGCCTGAATCCGGGATCACTCATTTATCTTGTTATTCGCGTGAGTCAATTTAGCATCGACACCGGAGAACCGGCGCTTGTCGCATGTAACACTGATTATACCAAAGCCGCTTTCACGGTGCTTACTGTCTTCCGCTATTATTGGTACGCGATATACATGCGTATTTGCTTTTAGACACCGTCGGAACTTGATTGTATCACTTGTTCATTATTGCAACAAATAGTTTGCTGATACTTAGTCGTAAACGCTATTATAATTGATTTGTTGAAGGAGTATTAAGTTACAACAGCAATGTTAAATGAATTGATATTTCAAGGATTGGCAAATGAAGATACCACAGGGACCACCTGGTCAGAAGGGAGACCCCGGCACTTGCACCTGCAACGCCACGGCCTTAATGTCTTCCTTTACGATGCCAAAGATGATACAAGGGCCGAAGGGTGAGCCAGGAGTACCCGGACAGGAAGGCAAGCAGGGCCTAATGGGTCTCACGGTAATGTGATTCTCATTCTCACGATTTAATGAAATGAAAGCGCTAAAAGTGATGATATGTATTTAAACTACTTATAACAAATTTTAATGTAACATTCTTTATATGTATATAAAAGACATTTAATAATGCAACGTATATTAAAATATAATTGTAAAAGAAAACAAATTTTATACATCATTTATTCGGATTGTATTATACAGTTCTTCTCAAATTCTCCTTTTCTTACAATTGATTCTTTTCTCAAAACTTAATCCTTTTAAAAAACTACACACTTTCAGCGCTTCTGTTCATCGAATGGACAATACTATTATGCATAATTGCATTGTACTTATGTTAATTGATGTCACGATTTCAGGGTGCGGCAGGACCGCCAGGGGAAAGAGGACTGCAGGGTCCGTCCGGGGCTAAAGGTGACAAGGGTGATATTGGAATAGCGGGGCCGGAAGGTCCTCAAGGTCAGAAGGGCGAACCGGGTCGGGATGGGATACCCGGTGAAAAGGGTGCGCAAGGTCCGCCGGGTCCACCCGGAAAAGGAGAATTTTCTGGCTATGACGTAAGTAGATTTCCACGCTTGAATATGATCTGTCATACCGAGGCCGAAAGCCAAGTTAAAATATTTTCTCCGGCGCCTCCTCCACGGCTTGCATTCGCTATTTCTAGTTATTCTCGAAATTTTCTTTATTTTTACGCTATTTTTACGACAAATTACATAAACTTTTATTGAGATTTATGTTCTTATTAGCTTATCAATGGCCGCGCATATTATTGTAACGGAAAACATAATGACGATAAATGTAAAAAAAAATCTTCGTTTTTTTGTTTTATTAAATAAGAAATTGCATTTCTTCAATAAAGTATCTATAAATGACGCAACATTATGAAAGATTTTTGTGTGTAAACTATTTATATAAATGATATAACTAGATTAAAAAAATCACAGAGCGGATGACTATTGTCATCGTTACAGAATGAAAAATGTAATATATTCTATTATCGTCAAATGAGAAGCTGAAAACGGGATGTTTGCCTAAATGGTTTCTGGTGGATATAACAGTGACATGAAAACGAAGACCGGACGAATAGAGGGGTAATGTTAACGCAAGAGATATGACATTGAGAAATTTGCTAGAGAAGAACATTTATTGTGTACGCGATTACTGCGAAGTAGAGGAAATTCAAGCGCGCCCGACCGCGTACGAAGTCGTCGCTATAATAAGTAGATAAGTATCTCCATTCAAGAAATTTTCATTATCCTCGTATGAATCTAGCTCAGTCGTATTATTCGCTATTTTCCCGAAACGGACACGCGGCAGCGAGAAACTCGGAGGGAAATGGAGGGCCATATCTTCTCCCGCGGAATCGTCGAGCTATTATCAAAAGTATGCTATTTAAACATCGCATTCGACGCCATCCACTGTATATTAACTCAGCAAATTATCCAGTTAACCATTTTTCTTCTTCGTATTTGCGGATTATCACTAAATGAAAACTACTTGAACAAATATTTAATATTTGTTAAAATCACAGGAAATGGGCTGATCTTTTTAAATAAATTTTTCTCAAACAAATTATATAATGAGAATTATTTGCATTACAAATAATTCTATTATTATTTCAACTACATTTGAAAATATGCGCAATTTAAGTTTTAAGGAACAATGAGTTTTAATCGAAAAGTGACGCATATGGCTATCTCCTAAATTCTTATTATTAAGTTCTGATTATTAAATATAAAAGATCAAAGTTAGATTACCGAAATTACATTATCGGATAAGAGACACTTGTAATATTAATGGTATAAAGAATTTCGATGTTCCTATATAGAGTAGATGATCCAATTTATATCTGATTATTGGGACGGCGAGGTATTATTACTATATTATCCAGCGCTATCGCGTTTCGCGAAGTGCATGAAAATGCACGCAAAGGTGTATTCCAAACCACCGGGCACGTCGCAGTATACTGTTCCCCATGCAACCGCTTTTACATATACCAAAACGACAACTACAGCGATCCTGTCCCCACTCGACGCGACAAGAAATTCGTTGAATGGGAATGGAACGGGTATCGCCCCGCGGGGAATAAGAAACTGTGCACGTAATAACGGCCGAGCTGTAAGTCCGATCCTCAGCCTCCTCCCTTTTCGCGTTCGCATTTCCCGTTGAACCGCCTCTCTCTTTCTCTCCCTACTTCGTTGCGGTTTGTTCCTACCCATTCTTAAAAACGCGGCGAATCTCACTCAGTTTTTTGGGGAGCTACGAAAAATGGTCCCGAATAGCGCTGACAGGCCTGCGATATTAAAACGATGTACAGCGTACAGCGTACAGCTATACATCTACATACGTGCGATATTAACAGTGGTAAAAGTTTTAGCGTGAGTTCCATACGAACGAATGTGATTTCGAGGATGCTACATGGATATAACACGAAAAATTCTTGACCTCTTGCTATTTTCATTCCGATAAACAAACTCTTTTCTCCGACCTTGCAACAAAGTATTATAGTTCAAATATTCTCGACTTTCTCTGCGGTAACTACGTTTCGAAAAGTATAAAAGAAAACTCGACCGATAATGAAATAGTAAAAAGACCAGTGCGTGCTAGAAATGAGAAAAGAAAATAATTTTATTGTTTTTATCGTCATATTTGCTAATAGCATATATTTGTTCTATAAGTATTATTATTTAACAAAACGAAACGCGTATAAATATTGTCTATCAAATAATTTTGTTACTTTATTTGTCTTCATCACGCTATCGCTGGTATTCACAAGTTTTTTTCAATTTTACTCTCGTTATTTTTCCAGTATTCTACACTTGCAATGCTTTGAGTATCTTTCTCAATGTTTTCGATTTTCCAACTTGCAATAACTCTTTGGGGCAAACATCGATTTTGGCAACGATCGGATAGCGTTGCATAGAACAAGCTAAAGCTACTTAAGATTGATATTCCGCGCTGTCAAAGTCAGCAGTAGTGGTTCAATTCCTGAAACCGTTTCTGGCCACGGGAGAGAAAAGAAATCTCCGTGCTGTCGCAGGAACGTAACGATCCTGTCGCACCTCAAACCGTCAATTTACCCCCGGAGATGTGGTCGTTTTTCACCTTGTTCTCTTGTTACGCGATTTTCGCGGCGGAAAACGCAACGACGCGACGTCGCGCAGAAATATAGTGGCGCGCGGTGTTGCAGAACGGAGGGCATCATCGCCGCGCTATCGAACCGAATCGCTCCGCTTTATCAACGACATAAACCCGTGACGCGGATGCACCCGCATATCGCTGAAAGATCGACGGTGACGCAATATTTATCCCACCCTCATACCCGGCTACGAAGATGTAAAAAATAAAAGGACGAAAAAGAGAGAGAGAGAGAGAATACAGTGTCGCGCGTTACGGTTTTCTGTTTTCATGCCGGTGGCACGCTTCCAAATGTTATACCGCCGGAAAAAAAGCCGAGCTGACCTAGCCTGGTAATTGTTGAGACGTCGTAGAGCGGAGGAAAAATCTCGTTACTCTCGGAACTGAGAGCGCGGAAAACATTGGAAACTTCCTGCTGCTGCAATCGTACTTGGGATAATAATCCATTGTAGGATTATATTGTATATTTAAATTTTATATTTTATATATATATATATAGTGAATAAATCCGGCAACTGTCATTAATATAATATTATAAATCTTTGATTAAATTTTATCGCTTATTATGAGCGTCAACTTGATCCATTTGATATCGTATGACAATTTTGAATTTTATTAATCTTCATTAATCTAAAAAATATGAGATGATAATATGATATAAACATGTCGACATGAGATGCTCTCAATGAATAATTTTATATTTGTTCTAAATTTAAAGAAATCCTAGAGACAGATATTATTTTTATTTGAAATACAAAGTTATACATAATAAAAATCCTAAATCTCACTTCACTCATAAGTAAATCTCTTCTTTCTTACGAACAATTGTGCATGAAGAATGGAGAAAATGATTATTTTGCAACTTAGATTACACAGTCTAACATACGCGCGATAAATTCTCACATTGTGACTATACAGCAATATCGATGATTCAAGTAGCTATAAAAGAGACATACGTCTTTACGACATAACGAATTGGTAAGCTTAGGTTTGCCTAGGAACTGAGGAAAGCTACAACTACAATTGCAACATAACGACCTATATCGTCGACCTGTACATGTCGTTGATTACAGAACGATCTGAAACAACAGAACTGCGCTGTTAGTAGCTGATTCCCATTAGCACCAAATGCATGTTATCGATAAAGATTCTCAAGAAGCAGAAGTCCGAGTTGTTATAATATTCGATTGTTAATTCTAAAGCGTTGCTTGTGTGCATTTATTAATCTTCCACGGATCTTGAAAAAGGATTTAATCCATTTCCTATCAAACATGCTTGTATCTCGTATAGCATAAATGAATAGCATGAAAAAAGTCTAAATTAAAATTTAACAATATTATGTATGTTTTAACTTTTATAATAGATTTTCTACTTATGTGAACTCGACTTTTATTCAATGAAAAACTTTTACGTTTACTCAAACATGTATAATTTTTAAATAATTAAAAATTAAATGATATATTTTTAGGAAACTCAATATTAAGTATATTTTATTAAATTAATTCAAATTAGATGGATATTACCTAGTCTTTCTTAATAGTTATTGGTTGTATTAGATTTTATATTTAACTAAATCTGACGGTATTTTAACTCGTACATTTAATCGTATAATATATTAATTTTATACTATTTTAATTCGATAATATTATGTCAGATAATATTTCAATCGATTTACGTCATTGTAGATGGTGACGCATTTAGAATTTCCTTTAGATTATTTCAATCTCCGCAATTGTAGCAATAAGGATCTATCCATCAGTTCGACCTCAATCGTCTTCTGTTCGATCGCGGAGATGTATAGGATTCAAATGCATTGTTTTAGAATATCAAGTGCGGATCTAAACAAGGCCTAAATATCGTACGGTAGAGACTAACCTTCTCATCGGGACAGTTCATGCAAAGACAGATACTCGCGCGCACACGCATACACAGTAACGGTTATCTTACATGACCCCGCCTCGCGCCGGTCCTTCCTCGGATGTGCGAGAGAGCCCGATTTCCCCGGGGAATACAGAAACCAATTTCTAGGCTGCCTACTGCATGTGCTACTGGCTAGGTGTATGCCAGGTAGGAAGGAAAGCTTGGCGCGGGTGTTGCGTCCCGGAACGTCGTTGAAGACGGGCCAATAATACTCAATTCAGATGTTCGCGCGTTTCGATGTGCATGTGTGCGGGCACCGCGCCGCGCCGCGCCGCGCCGCGCCGTGCCGATCGGTTCGGCAGATGTTTCCTAGCGAGAGCGATCGCGCGGACTGGAATTTGAATGAACAGAACCGAGTGGAAGAGAAAATTCGGAAATTGTATTAAGGCCGCGCCACGATGTATTACTGCCAGAGAACTGCTTTAAAGTAGAAGCGGATTTATAGGTGTGTATATATACGTGCTATATATACGCAATAGGGAGTAGAATTCGGCGCGATAAAGTGCCATTGAATTCTAACAGAGAGATACATATGGGATAAATTACTTAATTTTACGACGAGAGAGAGGAGAGGGGGGTCTCGATAAACTTCACTGCAAACAAGACTCGTTAAACATTAATTATATAAATGTGCAAATAGCGAACATATGTGCATATACAATATCAATGTAAAATATTAATGAATTGCAAAGCATGTCGTTGAACCAAATAGTGTCGTTATTTATTAACATGTTTTCAAATAACAAAACTGTTACAAAATTAGATGAATATATAAATAATTCTCATAATTTTCTAAAGAAGGAAAACGATACATATACCAATTGGTACAATTGAATAAAAAATGGAGAAGAAGCTGTACATACATACATATATCGTTTCTTCAGCTATCAATATAGCTGAAGAAGTCTAAAAGTTTCAAACCGTGAAAAGCTGTGAATGGGCATGACGAGCTATGAAACGAACGGTGGCATTGATATATAGATATACAGAAATCGCAGAGACATGATTTATAGCGAAATGCCGTAGGTACTAATGCGAAAAAGAGAATAATCGTCTCAAAACGCGGACGTAGGAAGAAAATATTAAAAAAGAAAGCTTAAAAGTATTTTCTATACTAACATGTTTCGTTCGATTTAAAGAACTACGTATTGAATATCATGAATTACTGAGTGATAATTAATCTTTCCTCACACAAAATCGTTTTAAATGTGAAAAAGCATGAAATATTTATTAATAATACAGCATATTAATTTCTAATTTTAACTTCGATTAAATATATAAAATATATAAACTTCTAAATAATATAGTCTATGTATGCAATCTTTGGAAATAAATCTCATTAACATATTGTATGTATTATTATGAATAATGATTTATGAATTATTTATAAATTTATATCTAACACGTACGCATTATCTATATTTTCTAATAAATTAAAATATTTCAAGCAAATAAGAGAAATCTCCTTTTTTTTTGTTATTTTCCGCATGTGTCTTACTTCGTCTTTGAGAAAATTCAAATTATATAGCGAGCAAAGGACACTTAAGGAATTCGCACTTACGATTCTATCACACGATTCGATTTACGCTAAAGCAATTGCGAATCACGCGCCATCAACAATTGTTCGCGTAACAATTGTTCACTATCAATGGCGATGCAAACGTATAGACGGCAGTGTCAGGCCGGCCTGTAAGGCTTTCAATCTCGCAACGTTATTCCAACAATCTAACGGCGAAATTTCGATTATTATGCGCATGCAGCCCAGTTGGAAACCTCGAAATATTTACAGAGTGAGTACGGACCGGAGCATTCTGATTGCGTCGTAAATACCTTCTCCAATACTTGTTGAAATTCCTTTTCCAAATTATAAGATCCTATAAACAGTCCACCTATGCCACTTTATGAATTACACATAAAATGATCTCTTATTTAAATACTTGTCCATCTAGCCGGAAGGTATCACAATGAGACCAGGGCTTCCAGGACAAAAGGGTGAGCCAGGCACTTCAGGAAGTCCCGGTCCTAAAGGCGAGGCTGGAATACCCGGATCCAAAGGTATCAAAGGCGAACCCGGCCACAAAGGTGCCAAGGGCGATCATGGAAAAGAAGGTCCTAGAGGAATTCAGGGTTTCAAGGGCGAACCTGGCGCGCCCGGCGCACCTGGATTACCTGGCGCACCCGGTGAAAACGGACGACCGGCGGAGAAGGGCTCTAAGGGTGATACCGGACCTGAAGGAAAACTAGGGCCTCCTGGACCACCCGGTCCGCCGGGTGTGAACGGACCCGGTGGCATAAACGTGGGAGATTTAGGTCAGCAGATATAAAAATGTTTCTTTAAACATATGGCAATAACGAAGTTAATTCAATATTCATTTGTTCATTTATTTATTTTATTATAGCTTTTTTGTACTACTATATAAAAAGTATATAACAAGTAAAAAATTTATTAAGTTGAATTTTTTTAATGGTGGGGTGCTAGGTTCACGATGGTAAAAAATTTTCCGAAATTTTTTATCAACTGTCAGTTTTAACTACACAACTACACAACCATTCCTTACTTATGCTTATATTATTTTATTAATAATTATTTTTTATTAAATTAAATACGTATAAATTTTTAAAAACTTTAGAAAGACATCGTAAAAGGCTAAAAGATAATTTCTCTTTATTTTCTCGGATATTTAATATAATCGGATGTGATTCTCCAAATTGGAAATTATGGATTATTAACGGTTTCTTAATAATAACGGTTCTTAATAACGTTCGGTAAAGAAATTCAATATCTCAAGTGTGTCAAGACGAAGGACGACAAAATATAACATTTGAAATATTATTTAATCAAGGATTTGGCACAAAAGGGGACAAGGGCGATGCTGGAGCGCGCGGGTACAAGGGTGATAAGGGTACGAAGGGAGAGAAAGGCGATAAGGGGGACTCCGGGCCAGCTGGTATTCCCGGAATAAACGGTATTCAAGGACCTCAAGGAGATAAAGGCGAACCGGGTAAAGACGGAGTATCAGGATTACCTGGTATACCTGGTACTAAAGGTGAGAGGGGTGAGAGAGGTCCTCCTGGAGCCACTACCGTCGCCAATTCCGGAGACTATATCACTATCAAAGGCGAGAAAGGCGCCGAAGGAAAACGGGGCAGGAGAGGACGACCTGGACCGCCTGGTCCTGTGGGTCCTCCCGGAAAACCAGGAATTACCGGAGAAATTGGTCTGCCAGGTTGGCACGTACGTACTTCGATTCGTTATCTCACTTTATAATAATACTAATCAAATAATTAACTAAAGTAATAGATATTAATAAAATAGTAATAATAACGTGAAATAATATTAAATAATATATTTTAATGAAATAATACTAATTCAAATAACAATAATATAACAATAATATTGATAATATTTAATATTATTTATATGGTATAATTATTCCAATTATTAATATTATATTAGCATTCAATATTCTTGACAATAGCACACGTCAGATAAATGTTTTACAGTAGCGTTACCTTGAGATATCTCGTTTCTAAAAAATATTATTTTTACCTTTTTTTATAATGCCTACCGAAGAACACAATGAAGGTGAGCTTTTAATCAAATCACATGAAACAATATGAATTCTGCACAAGCGTTAAATGCAGCATTTTTTAATTCCTCGGTAGATAATTACGAACATTTTTCTTGTAGCTTTTTTGTAAGAGATTAAAGGCGAATGTAATCGTCGCTGTTAAGCGAGAGAAACATTTATTAAACGTTTAAACGCAGATCAAAATTATATCACTGCGCGTCGAGCGTGTCACGCAACAACCAAGTCCCTTGTGCTAATTAAAACGCAAACGAACGATTCATCTGTCACTGTCTTTCGCAGGGTCGTCCTGGGACTCCTGGAATTCCGGGAAGTATCGGACCAATGGGACCCAAGGGAGAAAAGGGGGAAGCTGGTGCACCGAGTCCTTACGGTGTTTCCGTTGGTGTAAGTATAACTTCCAGTTTCTTGTCCTGGTATCGCCCGTGTAAACTTCTCTCGCGCGCTAACTTTACATATAAATCCAAACGCTTACCAAAAGGCGAAAATCGAGAAGCTGAGCCTTCCTTTCGAAAGAACAGAATTTCATGCGAGTGAGTAACCTGTCAGTCAATCGTTCGCGAATAGCAAAAACAAGAAATGTTGCACTTTGTTTCAAAGAGAAAAGGGAGTGATGGGGGAGGGGGAGGGGGAGGAACGGAAATAAAAATAATGGTTTTCACCTTGCGCGATTTCGGTCTGGCAGATTAAAGTGGCGGGGGGCATATATATCCTCGTGAATAGGACGATGCGGAAGTCTTTGAACAACGGGCGGCGCAACGCGAGTGATGGAAATTAATGCAAGAGTGCGCCTGGCGTGTTCCCTTTTTTTTCGCGTCTTCTTCGCTGGATTTATTCGTTGCGCCGAACAGAAATTTTCTCCGCCACGGCGCACAGAGTTTCGCGAGCTGTCACGGCCGACAACTGACAAATAACGCATGCTGATACGTGCGATAGCGCCTCGCTTTGCTGCGAGCTTATATGTGTATGCAGCATATACAGCCAGATGTACACCTGAATAACAATCCCTTTAAATATTACAACATCTTGTTACGAAGTATATAAACCAGAATTTGCACTAAATGAGAAAAAATAAAATATCACAAAAATATCACTATATACAGAACATTCCGACTGAATAATATTTTGGAAAGTTGATTTTTTTTTATGAATTTGAAATTAATCTTTTATTGATTCAAATTTTAGAATGTCTTTTTTAAAATAAAAATACCTTGTTATGAAAATAACGATAAATAAAATTAATCATAACTTTATTTTGATTGGCTTTATCTCCAGTATTTTCTGAGAAATTTATTTCATGTTGAGATCTGAAGAAATGCAATAAGAAAATCTTTGAATAATTTTTAAAATATTTTTTGATACGTCCGAGACATCCTATTAGAATTTCTTAAATGACGCTATTAGCTGAGAGATCGTAGAGATCTAGTGAATGCAATAAAAAGAAATCTCTCTGATGGAAATTCCATAAAAATACATATCATAAAAATACAAAGTACATAGACAACGATAAAAATCGCTCAAGATATCCATCATTTTTCTAAGGGCATAATACAACATTGATAACGACAAAGATAGATTATTTCTCGAGAAAGAGCGATCACAGTCGAGCAACAGGAAATTCCGATATCGCCTTCCCACGATCGAAAGGATGCCTCTCTAGCACGTAAACCGTCTTTGCTGAACATTTGTGAAAAAGAACGCAATGAAGAAACGTCGACAGAAAGCCGACGTGATGCGCCTAAGCGATCGCTGCATCTCATTCTTCGATGTTTCCGATAAATCAACCACTCCTGTTCTTGGCAATACTTTACTGCTTATTGACTGCCTACAAATCTGTCTGCTTGTCTACCGAAGCGATGCGATAGTGAAAGAAGGAAATCGATAATCGCACTTTTTGGATTGACCTTCTACGGAAAACACAAAAATATCCGAAATATAATCTATTCACGCACTTTTTGGATTGACCTTCTACGGAAAACACAAAAATCTCCGAAATATAATCTATTCATGCGTTAAATACATTTTTAGATCAAAGGCGATAAAGGAGACGACGGTTTCCCTGGAATTCCTGGACAGGCGGGAAGAGACGGTCAGAGAGGACCTCCAGGACCTCCCGGACCTCCCGGAGCACCGTCTCAAGGAAAATATATTCCAGTTCCCGGCCCTCCAGGTCCTCCCGGACCCCCTGGTCCGCCCGGCTTGTCTTTAATCGGACAGAAAGGAGAACCTGGGATCGGTAGAAGCCATGTTTTCGGGGAAAGAGATTACTATCCCCCCAGGCAAGGTAAATTAAAATTATATTAGAATTATTAAAACATTAAATTACAAAGATGACATAACTTGATAACACTTGAGTGTGTGACAGTACTTCGATAATGAAACTAAAATTATTAATTGTTAGTTTAAATATTATATGTTAATAATTAATTTCGTTAATAATATTTTGTTAAATTATTTTAAAGTGTCGCGAAATAGCCGTTTTATCGAGCACACTTTGTATCTATCAAATATTTATAACATAATTAAATTTTACACTCGCATACCCGCAAGGACTACCCAGAAGTAGTCTGGACGAATTGAAAGCTCTACGTGAACTCAAGCAACTGAAAGAACTGAAAGATCAATTAGGTAATATCTACAGTATGATATTAAAATGAATATGCATCAGAATCGCTATTCTTTCGATGCTGTATAAAATATTTTGTATTAATTGCACGTTAACATCGATATTTTTATCGATTGTTTTTAAAGTTGTTTAACAATCGATTTAATTTGTTTCAAGGTGTCGTTGCTGCTACAAGGGGATCTTTAGAAAGTACAACGAAAATTGTGCCAGGAGCTGTTACGTTCCAAAACACAGAAGCCATGACAAAAGTAAGATTTCCTAAATTAGCAATTAATAATAATCGTTTCTTTATGCGCAAATCTACTTTTAATACTATCATTTTACAGATGTCTAGCGTAAGTCCAGTCGGGACTCTGGCTTACATCATAGACGAACAAGCTTTATTAGTCAGAGTTAATAATGGATGGCAGTATATTGCAGTCAGTATTAAATTGTATTACTATTATAAGTTCGTAAAATACTAGAATTGTATTAAAATTGAACTCCTTTTAATTTGTTCTTTTAGCTCGGATCACTTTTGCCTATTACAACGCCAGCACCACCAACGACATCTCCACCGCCAGCAAACCCCCCTTTTGAAGCATCCAACTTGATTAATCAGATACCCGTGAAAGCCGACGGTACAGGGGTAAGTTGACGACTTCAATTTATTTTGTGTAAGATACGTTTGTAAAAATTAAACGTGTTAAAATCGAATTTGCATTTTTGTTCTATGCCGCGCAGTGGTATCCACGAATGGTGAGATTGTACCATATTTAATGAGATTTTTATTTGAGACTCTTTCCATTCGTTCGTTTTCAGTATAATATTTAATCTTTTTTTTTTTAAGATTAATGTGCACAATAAATAATAAAAGAGAATGTAACTTTTTAACTAGAATGTTTGTAAATTTATTTTTATTTAAAAATATGCTCGCTTCTATATTATTATCTAACTGGAAATATTTGTTTAATGCGAATCATGTTTTTTAGTTGAGAATGGCTGCGTTGAACGAACCGTTCACCGGAGATATGCATGGTATACGAGGAGCAGACTATGCTTGCTATCGACAAGCAAGGCGAGCAGGCTTGAGAGGTACCTTCCGTGCTTTCCTTAGCTCCCGAGTTCAAAATGTCGATAGTATTGTCAGATTAGGAGATCGAGATCTTCCTATAGTTAACATAAAGGTAATTTTAAAGGGATTAATATTTATTTATTNCTATTTGTTATCATGATGCTTTTCATTTAAAATTAAATATTTTACTAAGTAATAATCGGGAATATTTAGGGCGACGTGCTATTCAATTCTTGGAAAGAGATGTTCAATGGAAATGGGGCGTACTTTTCTCAGAATCCCAGAATCTACAGCTTCAATGGAAAGAACATTCTTACTGATTTCGCATGGTAAATATACTAAAGAAAAATATATACATACGTATAATGTGAACGAAAATTATTGATTTCACTGTATAAGAGAAAATCTATTAATTCTTAAACATAATTTATATATAATTTATAATTATATATTTTATA
>JAJVSH010000033.1:501766-514611 GCA_021460005.1 Tetramorium alpestre | reverse complement strand
ATTTTATATATTATATATATATATATATATATATATATATATATATAAATGGTGTATATATATACACACATATATATGTATGTCTTATCTCTTATTCTTAAAGATTCGATATTTAATTGAAGATCTTAATAGCAATATTATGTTTTTATTGTCCTTATACTCTTTATAAATTATAACAATTTTCATATTTAACACTTGCGTTCAGAATTATACATATGTACAAACTCTCTACTTCTTTCCTAGGACAACAAGGCCCAATAATACATTTTAAAATACTAAATTTCCAGCTTCGTGTTTAACTGATATCTGCCTTTACGAATGAGCGAATTTTATATATATTTGCACTTCTGCTCGCGATACTATAAATCCTATTATTCAATAGATAACTGATATGGAATTAATTGACTGTGCAGTTTGTTATGATACTTATAAAATGAAATTAAAACTTTCCAAATGCGAATTGATTTCTTATATCATATATTGCTAACGTCCATAACTTCGAGATTCTTTCATGTTGATACTACATGTGTTTTGTGTTTTAATAAAAAAATCTATATAATACAGTATTATATAACTATAATCATAAATTTTGGAAGCTTTTTCTCCAGAAATACTTGTGCATGCTTTATCTTATATTTATATCGTAAGTAATAAAGCTAACTGCGATGAATTAAACCAAATTAATAATTTTATTTGGTAGAAAGAGTGAGAATTGATATATATATATATAGAAGTAAACATAGAAAACAGATTGATTAAAACATTCACTGGAGAAGAGTAATAACCTCTGTAAATTACTTACTCTGTAAATTACAGATAATAAATATTTAAAAGTCGACATACAAGTTTTCTAAAAACTATTATTCAAATTTATGTTTAAAAAGGGATACATATCGTGAGATATATGCAAGATATGTAAAGTTCATAATTGCAAGGCCATTTAGATATTTGTATGAAACAAATTTCGCTAATAGCAATTTCACGTATTAATATTTTCTATAAGTCTCACTAGATTTTTTTATTTTTTACTGTTTTGTAAATATAGAAAATAAATAATTTCCTCTTTTATTAGAGAATTTGTATTTGTAATGTCATCTGTTATGGGAATTCAAGTTTGCCAAAATATATACTAGTGTAATAGAAACGATCATATTAAAACTCCAATAATCGTACCATATTACTCGACAGCGAAACCGCAAGTTTCTTCAACCGCCTGCGTAAGCTTGTCAAGCATCTTTTGATAAGTTGGATAACTTTGCGGTATGTCTATCCTATTGAAACAGGTATGTGCTTTTGGTAAATTTTCGCTCGGGGCATCAACGGCGTGGATCGTGAAGAGCCGTGGACCCGCCGCTCCTGTCGAGCCTACGCAAATATAATAGGGGATTATTTAATGCTATATTTTTTATGCAGTGTGTCTAAATATGAAATAAACATTTACCTTGCAAAGCTTTGAATCCTTGTAAGGGAACTCTAGAGCTACCGGTAACGAACTGAAGCAATCTTGCTCTCATTTCTTCACCGTACGACTCGACAATCTGCCAAAACCATTGTACAACCGGCGTATCGGGTGTACAGTGCTTAAGCCGAGTATGCATTTTCCAATCGTTTATATCAATAGTGCCCAAACCACCGATAACTAACTCTAATTCGCGCTCGTCGAACGGTCTTAGTAACAAGGGAGGTATCAATTCATGAAATCCTTTCTGTAACGCTAAGAATTGTTGCTCGATACCGCGCATAAATCGATAGTTTACGTATAAGCGCACGTATTCTTTCTTGTTTTCTTCCGTCACCGGAATGTCTTTACCGCCTGGTTTTAACTCATGATTTTTTAACACACCGAAACTACTGTGCTCTACAGAAAAAGTAGCATCCAATACGCCGTCTATGCTATTTTCCCTATTAACATGAAATATAGTATAAATTAAAAATTTTTTGCAATTATTTAGAAAAATATCGAATCAGATATTAAGAATAGTTTTCTAAAGAAAAAGAAAAAAAACATGTCACTTACAGCATCCATGTCAAGCTGCGATGTAATTCTGGATCGACTCCTTCTATATCGTTCAAAGTTATAGCTTTATTAAGCAACATTTTATAGAACGGAGTCGTGAAACCACCGTCAATGTGATGACCGTGAAAAACGGCAATGCCTATAATCCTTCCAGCAAAATGAAAATATGATAAATGTTCTGGATTTATGCCTGAATCTGGATTAATTTGAAGCGTATAATTATCATCTCTCGAATACTGAAAGAGCCCGTATTGCGGATTTAGCATCTCATGAGACAATAAATATAACCATTCACGTGCCACACCGCCATAATCAAGGCCTTCTTCGCCGCGGAATTTGACCATGAGCCTTTTGCGCATATCTTTCGGACGCATTTTCATTATCAATCTGTATGATTCCTGTAAGAAGGACATATTGTTGTTTACAGACTAGATTTCGTAAAACGAATTCTTATTCTTAATTCTTTTTAATAATGACATTCGAAATATTTTAGAATAAAAAGGCTGCATGGAAATTTAAAATTTGCTTACTTCAAATATTTCATTTCTCGATACCTCCAACCTACAATGTCCACTCTGAGGTTGAAGAGCATTCAATTCCGCTCGAAGGCATTTCAACTTTGCTACTAAATCACGTTTGTACTTCGGAAGAAGCTCATTGTCCATGAGCTCCTTTGGTAATTCCGACACTGTTTGAGCATTTTGGGACGGAGCGCTTTCCACTGAAATGCAAAGAAACACTTATTATATCGATCGCACTATCCACATATATCCACGGAATTAAAAATCCCGATTTTTACGATAATGTGCCCTGATGAACAAAACTCTTCCGAAATGAAATGGCATTTTGCCCAAGTGACAAAACAACTGAGACTGATTAACAGTCAGACCTGCGTTGCATAGATAGACACGCTCGCAGATAAGATAAAATTGTAAGACGTACATATATCTTCTTTTGTTTTGTTTTTATGTGAAAATAAGTAGTAGATTATGCGATCCATATTATGCGAATATTATCACACTCGTAAGATACACGCAAGTCAAAGATGTAACCGCTTCTATTATTCTACATTGATAGAAGATATTTTTCCTTTCTCTTTCTAGAAAACATTTTGAAAGAAATTTCACTCACTTGTTGGAGAATTATTGTTACTACCAATTTCATTTCTCGTTGGTTGTTGCGTCGTATTAGATGATTGAACTATCGATGAATTCGTTGTATCAGCTTCAGCAGTTTCGCTCGCCACTGAATTGTTTGCATTATTCGTGGTTTGATTGTTCATGTTATTATTTTGCCTCCTGCTATCGGCAGAATAAAAATTTTACACTCTTGCGTAATTGCATTTACATATCTTTCGACTTGCTTTACTTACTTCAGCAAGTTGCTTATTATTTGACTGGACAGCCTGGGATCGGTAAACTGCGTTGTTCTGTTATTATGATCTACGAAATATACTCGTCCACTTTGGGTCTGTCTCATTTCCCATCCACTCGGGAGAGGACCAAGTTCGTTTGTCAATTCGTTTGCTTGCAAATCGCGTGGAATCCTCGGATCATGCCAAGTAGAAGATCCAGTTGGTACATGATAGAAATATACTTGGCCCTGTTGGGTCTTTCTCATTTCTACACAAATAGAATTATTTTGTATATCCTTTTTCCTAAACGATAAAAACACTGTATGTAAAAATTATTTTAATTGTACCATAACCACGAGGTAGATCCGGCGGTTGCGGTGGATCGGTTCGTCTGTCGCTACTCGACATTACGCTATTTCTGTTCCTGTTACCGCGATTAGGCCTTCGAATTTGACTCCCACTATTAAGGCCACGTTCCATTCTTGCATTCGCGTTTTGATTGCCATTTTGTTCATCGGTACTTCTAAAGACGCGCCGCTCCCTCAAAGACGTTGCCGGCGTTGTCGCGTTTCTTACATTGTGCTGATTCTGTTGCTGATTGCGATTCTGCTGTTGCTGCTGCGTCGGTGTATTTCTCGGAGTATTTTGTGTCGAATTATCTCGGCTAGGTGTTTGACTCGGCGTGCCATCACCAGTCCATTCAGACGTATGTCTTGCAGGACTCCCCTCATTTCTTACATTCGGAGAGCTCGCGCTACTGCTGGGAGATGTAGGCTCCGATGATGATAACGGCAGTGGTTCCGGTGTCGTCGGTATAATAGCGTTGTTAGGCCTATCAATGACATTACTCGAATAAATTTACATTATACATATCGTGTCATGTATGTTCTTTGGCATTAGATATCAAATATTACCGAACATTCGGACGAATCCATTGCGTGCTCTTCGTGTGATGATTTACATAGTAAAGTCGACCGCTTTCCGTTCTCCTTTCTTCCCAACCGTCCGGTAAATCATTCGGACAGCTCAGATCTCCGAGCACATCAACCACGGCGTTATGACCGACCGTATTACTCACTGCGCCGTTATGACCATCGCGCGACATCAGGGATACAACAATTTGCCCCTTCACAACATCCGTGTCATCGGAATGAGCTTTACATAGGTCCAAACGTTGATCTAAAAATATTCGATAATTTTGTTGCGACTTGAAATTTCAATATAAAAATATTGAATACAATAACCGAATATAACTAGAAATAGGATACTTTACAGAAATGTAAAGAAATAAATTAATTTTCATCCACACATACATCAGAATAGATTGCTTTTTAATTCATGTTTTAATTTCAATTTCTTGCAAAATATGATTGCGTATTTTAAAAATGAGATGTGTCCTATCACGTATCTTTTCTTCTATTAGGTAAGAATAAAAAATGCGATATAAAACAAATACAAATACATACATCCTGTATCCTTAAGTCTTTGGATAGTATTTGACAATATCCGCACACATCCTAGAAACCCTCCGTTCTGTTTCTTATGGAATTTTCTATAATTCCACACGGATATTGTGATTCCATCGTTCTTTCCGATATATCTACATGAACATAATACATGATTATAATTATTTTCTTTCCTATGTACTTTCCACGTAGCACGAGGTCGATACTTCCCTGACACTGTTTGTCGTCATTTTAATGTCAAATGGACATTTTTTACGACATTTTGATGAAAATGACGGCAAATAATGCCAATTTGTTACTTGGGTTATACTCTCTATATTCAATCTAAAGAAATACTCACAAGTCATAATGTTGATTCCACTTAGGATCAAGGGTAGCTTTACAGGTATCTGTACTGTGACACTGTCCAGAACCTTCGACAGTTATTTTAGCAAAAGGGTCGGGTAAGCCTAAAAAGTACATGTTCTTAAATCGCATTCATTTATACTTTTCAGCGTGGCATGTAAGCTCTTTGCGAAAAAAAATACTCACGAAATAAATCCTTCCTAGCGAGATTGCGGGCGCATAAAACTAAAACATATATATATAATCATTAGATATATGTATATTTTCTTCGCGTGTGCAAGTTAATGATAAAAGACTTGTAGCCCTACTATTTTTTTCCATCCGCCGCAACGTAATAGCACACGTAATACATCTATATGTATATAATTTAGTAAATTAATCATGTACTATTTCAAAGTTTCACATATCTAATCAGCTAGGTTTTATAAAATAATCCACGATCAGATTCATAATCTGGTAATCTTTTATCTTTTGCTCATATCTACATTTCATATTTATTACACACATTTACAGCATTCTCTCAACTGTTATTACGATTAATATGATTGTATAATATGATTATCTCTGCTATTACGACGAAATCGATTTGAACTTGAATACGAATGTTCAAACTCGTCGTAAATGTTGTTAAAATGACCGACAAGCCTTTCTAAAGAATAAGAAAAAAAATAGCCGGATATTAATAATAAAACCGGTCGAAAAGGTAGCATTAGCTAAACACGAGATCTTGTTAAGGACCGTGCGAATGAATGACACATCAAATGGTCTTCATAACCGTCCAGAATTAACGTTTTCATCGGTCTCCCGGAGAGCGCTCACGGTGGGGCCTCGCGAGGCGTTAGCTTTGCCGCCGAGGAAGCTGGCGCAACCGG
This sequence comes from Tetramorium alpestre, assembly GCA_021460005.1. NCBI lineage: Eukaryota > Metazoa > Arthropoda > Insecta > Hymenoptera > Formicidae > Tetramorium > Tetramorium alpestre. Next base: position 508,557 of record JAJVSH010000033.1, on the reverse strand, counting down.
AGAAGGTGGTGAAAAGAAGGGCACGCGGGAAATGTTGTCTATCTAGGACACGCGGATGCCCGGACCTGGTGGCCCCGGTGCCCGGGGGACCAAGCAGACGTGGTTTGACGTTTACGCGTCGCTCATCGCGTAGCCCCCTTCCCCTCGCGTGGACGACGAAGGCACGGCACGGTACGACGCATGCGAGGGGCATGTTGGCGAATGCAAAACAAAAACAGGCCGACATGCGTCAGGCAGGTGCCCTCGTCGTGCGCATCGCGACGCGGTTTCCCCGCTCGCGAGTCTCGCGACTCGAGAGAGCCGCGGGACGCCCTGAGAACGAGACGGCCGCCGCGCCGCAGCACTCACTCGTCAGACGGATCTTCATGGCCCCGTTCCTCCTGCTACCGCCCGGATTCGACATCCTGCACGCACATTTAACGCTCCGCACCGCGCATCGGCGCCGTAATTGGCAAATAAAGCGCGAGCTGCTCTCCCCTGCCAAAAGAACGCGCGACGGCGACGGTGTTCGCTGTTNGCTGTTCGCCCGCACCACGCACACATACACCAACATACAACGCACGGCAACACAGGGACAGGACACAGGGACTAGGGTCACTAGGGAGTACTACACACGAACGCGCGTGCGAACGGTCTCTCTCGTCGAGTGCACTATATCGACATTATCGACTCGAGCGAGACTCGGGACGGTCGCGCCGCGCCGCGCCGCGTCGGTCGATTCTCGGAGCAAACGCTTGCACGCGATCTCGAGAGGCCTCAGCATTTACGACCCACGCGACGTAATTTTAATTATTTTACGTCGTAGAGATAAACGATTGGACGGAATGTATAAATAGATTTCCAAATCGGGAAAGATAAAATTAAATGGAAGAGGAGAGGAGGGAAAAACGTTTAGAGTAGATTCAATTTACTACGACGTAGTTCCAGCTGTTTCGTCTCGATATATCGAACGAAGCGCGATTGCTATCTTGCGCGCGACACGCGCGTTAGGAATGTTGGCCTCCGGCATTGCAGAACGAAACTAGATAGTCACTAGAAATTGGAAACAAACGAGCACGACGGATTTTATTTTTTCTTTTTTATTAAATATTTCGAATTTCTCCGTTTTGTGTTGACAAAATTAAACACATCTACTTATTTCTACTTATATTTAAAAACAATAGAGTATCTTAGATAGAATCTTTATTAGAGATAAAAGTGACTTTTGATTAACCAAACTCCGATTAACTTAATCAGTGATTAATTTGAGCAGTGATTACAATTAATCTTAATTTAAATTAATCAGCAATTAATTTAACAAAAATTATTTCTTGCAAAATTTCTATATATGATAAGATAATTCATTGTATTCGTCAATAATACAATAGTCAATGAAGTTAATTGGAAATTTGACCATAATCGCCCTAAGAGAATAATTAATTTTATCGATTAATTCAACACCAGAATTGTAAAATTTTAATCTGTACAATTTGTCATCTCTAATTTAATTTCTATAAGTATATAAGTATATAATAGTATATAATAATAAGTATATAAGTATATAAGTATAAGTATATAAGTATTTCTTTCTGCGTATCAAACAATAATAACAAAAAATTAGGAATTCTATTCATGCAAATAAAATTCTATTACTTCTTGACAAGTTAATTGTTGATTAATTAAAGTTTGATTAAAGTTACCTTGAAACTGCTTTCTCGAGGTTTGTTTATACTGGCTCAAATAAAAATTGCGTCACATAAAACTTCTGGTGGTTTATTACATAATCTCGCGTTTGGTTTGTACAACGCGATAACGAATGAGCCACTTGTAAACATTTTCGCATTTTTCAATAAACACATTGAATGAAGAAAGAAAGCGGATACGTCAAGAGGATACAAATGTGGATCGTGTATAAACACTCTCAATCTTTTTGTTCATATCTTTTTCCTTTATTGATGAATTCTTAGCGTAAAAACGTACAAATTAAAGATAAATATTTCGCGAATACTCGTGAAAGGACGGCGGACACAACAAATTTATTCAGCGCCGAGATACAATCAAATGACGTCGTATATAAAAACGTGTCACGATGTTATCATTCCTTTTTTTCTTGTTCGCGCTGCTTCTCAAATCTCAGAATAGCATGACTTAAAGTTACGAAAGTGCGATATCAGTACACATTATTAATGATTATGATACCAACTGGCCTGCTTCTACGAAGGGACTGCCGCTTATAATATTAACATATATCAATTATGCATATATCATATATGTAATATGCAAGTATATATCATTGTCATGTGATCCCTGCACGTTTTGTACTATCATCGATTACATCGCGTCGCGAAGTCACATTTACACACGATCTACACGTTTGATTTAAACAACTGAGAATTTTTTCTTTGTTCGTAAAAGAGAAAGTATCTTGCAAATATCTTCGTTCAATTTCTAAAGGTTTAAACCTCAGAATCCTGACAAGTTCAGCGAGAGTTAAAGAAACGTCGGATCGGTCCCGATGAAACAGACACTTGGCATCCAAGTGCAAGACAAATGGCACAAGTTGTGAATTTCACAAAGCTCCGTAGCTCGTGCTTTGCATAATTCAAAGAAATCGGCGGTACTTCGCGACGTCGCATATGTGATTCGCGACTACACTTGACTACACACGGCTGAAAAGAAAGTTTCCTTCGGGAAACTCTTTGGCAGTATCCAATCCCTTACAGATTAGAAAAGTTTTCCGTCGATCGCGGAATGTGATTAACACCGCGTGCCGGCCGTGCAGTCCCTCGTTGTACTTAAAAGTAACTCAGATCTCAGTTCTCCCCTCGAAAAGTGAGGAATGCGTCCACAAGAAAAACGATGCCCTCGATAATACTGAGAGAACCTTTGGCCAAGCCGGTATCACGGAACGACGACTTGTGTACCAATTTCTGAAAGTAGTCGATGTTGAGCGCGCCCGCGGCGATGAACAAGGCGCATCCAATGAGCGAGAAGAAGAGATCCTAAAAGGTAAAAGATCACATTTAGTGGAAATCTCTACGTGACGTGTAATGCTTTGTTAATTATAAAAATCTGCTAATGTATTTTAATTCTATATTGCGATGTCTGTCTGTGACGATATCGCTTACACGATCTAAGCTAAAAACATACCACGCGGCGGTTCACTGGCGTTGCCATCACACTGCCGATAAACAGGCCGACCAGAATAATCAGGTATCCCCCAAAGGTGCCCATGGTTATCATCGCGGTATGTTGATCTCCCGCATTGAAGGAGTTGTAGTGCAATCCGATAAGGATGCATACCAAGATCTGTCATCAGACATACATTTAAAGGACGAAAATTTTTCTTAAACTACTCACTAAACTTGTTCTTTTTTTCTTTTTAAGAACAAAATTTTATTAAAAATAAAAACTTTTCATCGTATCATATCTCTCTCAATAATCTCTTGCTTTTTTACTGTTCATATGGAAGTTATAGCAGTTTTTTTTTTTTTTTATTATAAAAGTGAAGGTACGGATATCACCCATAAAACTGGGTCGACCTAGGAAGAGACTCTTTCAATTCCATCATAAATAAAATATTGTCCGTTACTGTCCCAGTTGGCAACTTTTTATTTCTAGACAACAGGTCATAAATGTGATCGTTCGTATAGTCCGTCGGATTATTAATAAACGTAAGAGTATGTCGTTGTGATGAGTAGAAGAAGCCCGTGATTAATGGCAAATCTCAAAATTGATTTAACCAAAAAAATTCTCAAAAATTCATAACGCATCTGTATAATCATGTAAAAATAATGTATATACAAATTTAGATTTTTTTTTAGAAAAAAGAGTCTTATCTTTACATAATACAGAATATTTTTTAAAATTATAATAATATATAATAATTATACATAAGGAATTAAATAATAATGCAGATTATTATTTGCTCTTAAGCTAATTGGCAGGTAATGACATCTGAAAATAGAAAAATGTAAATGAGGAATATAGAATAAATTTATGGGCGTTTCATTTTACAATTATTACATAATTGTCATCCATGGCGTCAACATTAAAAATTGCATTGATCGGCCTTGATGCAATGAATACATTCGCCTGATGTCGAACACAGTGTATTTCAAAGAATCCCGGGCTTGGTCACCCACATGTACGTCGAAGCATACGTCGCATCGACTACAGCCGGAGCTGTATTCGTCATTAAGGCGTGCCATTATACAATATGTATAGTATATATTAGCAATATCAAGAGATTCCCACCAAGTGTAAATATGTAAGCATGAGTCAACAAAGCAGCGCAATAAATCGTTTATATATTTCGATCAGTATTAATTCAATGCATGCGTATATTTGTATTGTAATTTTTTATTTTATTCAGAACATACACACAAGCATTGTCATTATCTTTTTTATTCAACATATTGTGTACTAATAAGATTTATTGAGTAATTTTGAATGCTACGCTTACAAATTAATGCAAATACATGACTCAAGAGCAAGTAAACGAAAATATTTTTAGTCGTTTAACTGAAAAATAATTGCGAAATAACATTACATTGAGATAATTTTGCCAAGAAATCGAACGAAAGAAAGGAACTAAAATTATATTTTGGCAACACGTAGTTAAAATATCGCAGGTATAAGAGTCAGCGTTAATTTGTAAACAAAGCTAATATAGATAAATGTTAACAAGACAGCTGCTTTTAACAATCTGGCTGTTTTGATTAACGTCTTTTATCAATTAATAAGTTTTTATTATTTTGTAGCTATAATATGCCATACTTTTATGTTACATTAACTTCAATTAATGCTGGATGAAATTTATAATCATTTCAAAGAGCAGTTATCAAAATTTAGCATTGAGTTATGATTTTCTATCGCTTAAAAATGCAACTAAAATGCTTAAACAAAACGACTGTTCACGCAAGTCCCAAAGAATCCTAACGGAAGTCTGTCGTACCGATCGACTTCCGGACAACTTAAAGTGAACCGTAATAAGAATAGAGCGAACGCTCTTGTGCGGTAATCAGTGCCGATTATGTCACTCTCCATTCTCGCCACCTTACGAATCACGAAAGATATGCAACGTGGAACGTCGCGCAACTAACAATATCCTGACTTCGAGACGAACGTTGATTTTCTCGAAAGCGCGATTCAAATCGCGATGAGCGCTAGCAGCTAATAAAGCTAGCAGAGAAATTGGATCAATCGATCGGAAGAAACAGCGCAGTAATGTTAAAAATAAATTCGAGGGCATAGTGGAGCTCTTAAAGGAGTATGAAACCGACCTCGAGCCTTGAGAATAGTGTTTCTCTTGCGGCTGGAAATACGTGTGCAAGAAACGCTGATAGATTTAAGTAGCTCAACGTCGAACCTTGCACTTTCTCGAGAACCTAGTTTTCTACGCAATTTCGAATGTTAATAATAGAAGCTCTTTAGAGCTCTTTATCTATTTCTCCAGTTTGATATATGATACGCGTTTCCGGTTATGTTAATTAATGTTTTGTAATATGACATCATATAGTTGAGTTTATGCATTCAAAGGAAACCTGATTCACGCTCACATTTTTTTTTCTGTTTTATGATGCTACATAGAATCTGTATTGGAAAAACATAATAGAATTTATGTTGTAATTTATCACTCAAATCATATATACATATATGTATGTACATTTGATCTGCAGTTCTTTACAAAGATAAAATAATATTATACTTTTGAAATTGAAACTTGATCCGATAATGTAATAAATAGTTAAAGATAAAGATGTACAATAGTTGCTTAAGTATATTTATTAATATACTTACAAGCTCAAGGAATTTTATGATAGACAATCTCGTGATGGTAGGCATTTCGTCTGATCTGTAAATAAGAAAAAATAATAAAAAAAAACGTATGAGCAATTCATTAAATTAAATAAGAATACTCCTTCGCTTGTTAAAAATATCGTGTCTAAATTAATAAAATTATGTGTATCACTGATGGACATTGAAAAATGTACTGTCTAAATGCAAATACTGCGACTATAAGTACAGAATGTAAGTCGTATGAAAGCGTAATGAACGGTAAAGAGGAATGGAGACCCCACAATCGATATAATAGTACTACAGTCGTATAAACGAAATTGGAAATGCATGGTGTTAAAGTGATACAAGCCTCTTTTACCAAAGACATAAACATATTGTAAAATAATAATGTACTGTTCGACAAGATATATGACTAAACGCATATGTCTGGTAAACTTCCGCAAAATGCAATTATTTATTTTGTTACTATGCACGTATAAATATATACATATAATAAAAAAAATTGAGAGGAGTATAAATCCTTCTATTTTATATCAAATTGGCAAACAGCCACAAAATACACAGACTAAATTCTCTTTTTTTTCTTACATCTGTTACAGAATTAAACTCGCAACGTTTCATCTCATTTTATTGTGAAAAATCCTATTTATTATGCCTCTAAATGAAATTTTTTTTGTAATTAACAATATCAAAAACTATCTAATCTTATAAATTTATCAGAAGGCGGAAGACACGCAGTATTATAACAAATTGTGTGCGCGTATAATCTATCTAGATGACATATCGTGACTATGGTGACCTTAATATATCATCGTGACATTTATTGCTATTTTAATGACTGCGAGTCTAAATTAAACTCTTTGAATTTCCGCAGGTTCTTAACTTATGTATTTTATGTATGACATTTTTATTTGTGCCTTCTCTTGTGCAGAAATTATTTACCAAAATTCGATGCTGTTTCTTTGCATAATAAAAATTTTATTTAATATTAAATTAAACATATATATATA
>JAJVSH010000033.1:467263-501521 GCA_021460005.1 Tetramorium alpestre | reverse complement strand
TAATATATGTGTTTGCGTGCGTGTACTATAAAAATTATTTTTATATGACTTGCCTAATATATTAAAAACTATCGCATCAAAAATAACACAAACTCGAAACACTAAAAATTAAATAACTTATATCAATTTCTAATATTCAATAATAATCAATTTCTTTTCTATATTTAAATATTATATGTATATCGGATAATTCTTGAGACAGAAATTGCTCACAGAATTTGAAATTCTGTAAATTTTTTTCAGAAAAGAAAATTGAAAATATAAATTGTGATATATAATTATATATTAAATCGTAATGTAAAAATCTTAATCAATAATGTGACAAATATCAGAAAATGCTGCTTTACAGCATTGTGTCACTTGCCCTAGGCAAATATTATGCATGCTTAATTGAACTAATATACAAACTTTACGTCATCTCTCATTGGATGACTTGAACGGGTCGGCATGCATGACGACCATGACATACCCAAGATGGGTAGAATGCAACAAAATTAGAAATAGCGCGATGTGTGTCCTGCATGCTTATATCGTCATTCGAGAGAGCTTGTTACTCAGTAATGTCGAACGTTGCAATGAATTGTTTAATCGCAACTGTTTGAATCATCAAAATGAAATTGATATAGCGATATTTCAGTGAATCATTTTTACATTAATCATGTTAACATTTTCTTTTAACATGATTAATATATACTTGTCTATAATGTATTTATATACTCATTAAGATAATGAGAATAAATTGATAGCAGACATGACAGAAAATATATATATATATTTTTTTTCATTTTATTTTATTTATTACCTCATCAATTTTATAGAAAGTTAATAAATATGCTTTCTAATTAAATGCACTCGTGAATATTTTATTATAAGCCTAAAGAAACATTTATTTTAAAAAATGTCTATAAATATGTAAGAATTATTTTAAGAGAAAATCTAAAACTCGAAAAATAATTAATTGTAAAAACAATAGAAAATTATTAACATAAGATTTATTAACAAAAGATTTAGCAATTAATAAAACAATTATTAGTAGAAGCTTGTGAATGTAATGCGTCAAAATAAAAATGTAAATTATTTAAATCGTTTATCTTCTGCGACAATTATATCTAAAACCTGATATAGGAAACAAGATCTCGTTATTATCCGCAATAACCTACGATTTTGAACGAGAACGCGACATAAATTAAACGTTGAGAGGTAAATCGCGGTCATATAATGTATGAGAAGGAGAACGCATTATTTACACCGAAAAGGAAGACACTTTCACGATGCTCGCTACTGCCTTGACTCGGTTTTTATGATTTCTTTCGGACTCTTTCCCTTTCAAGGCTACAATTGCATCGAAACTAAGATATATGTATATAAATGATCAAAGGAATACTCTTACAAAAATAATAAAAACAAATTGTGAGATCATTAAATTTTAATATTTGGTATTATCAGAATAAGTTTAAAAAATATCTTATATCTTTTATATTTCTAACCTTTTACATTTCTATTTTATATTGTTAATGATTATTTTGTAATAAATCACATTGAAAATTTAAGAAACAAAATATTAATGAACTGAAACTTTTAAATTTATATTTTGATAATACACAATATTATGATGTTAACTTATAACTCTTTATTTTTAAGGTCTATCTCTTCTTACATTCTATAACTAATATTGATTAAAAAATATCGTACTACGTATAATACTACGTAAATGTGCAATACGTCCAAAGTTTATATACTTATTATTTTCTTCATAAAAATTGCACTACTTAAAAAAATAGAAATGCATCATTTTGTGTATCATTTGTATTACTTGATAAAAAAAANTTAACTTTTTTTATTCAGGCAAAACATTATGTCACTTTTTTACTAATACACATATATGTAAATATATATACATATATATATATATATATATATATATATATATATTATAAATTTATTACATATTTATTATGAACAAATATATATTTATATTTAGAGAGAGAGAGAGAAGAAAAATTCTCTGTCTTTAAAATATTTTTGGAAATAACATTTAGTTTTAATCGATAATCGATAATATTTTTTATCTTTCCGCAAAATGTGTCACAATTTTCATACATTTGTATACATTAAAACAACGTCTCGCTTTTGTTCTAACTGTATCTTACTCCAACCGGTCAAGGCTAGTCAGCCTACAACCAGACACGAAAGAATAGCATGAACAAAGAGCTTGGAGCGGGCGTCGGAAGCGTCTTAAATTAATCTCGATATTAGCGTTTCCATAAAACTTCCGATTTGCAAGAAATATGAAAAAAGATTTTCAACTCCATTCATTCACGCATACGATCTTGATTGGCGTCGTAGAACATACTTACATGTTCACGCTTTTGATTCACCGGACGGTCGTAGCTGCTCGCGATACGAAGGTTCAACGACGACTGATGCTGAAGACCAACCACGCATTGTAGAGGCGCGTCAGCTAGCCTCGATTTTTACGATCGACGGAAACACGCCGACTTTTACATCACGCATCGGGTGAGCACAGACGCTATGGTCCAGTGGCGCTCATTTTAGCCGTGAATCCGTTCCACAAATATTGTTCATACACAGACGCGTTTTGTTACGGTTTTTAATGTAGAACGAAATTAAAATACGATTAATCAGACGATATGGTCGACAAATGTCGACTTGCGCGAAAACATAAAGACACACAAGCTGAAGAAATCGCAACGCATCTTTTAGAGATGTATTGCGTAAATAATTATGAGTTCGATAATTTAATTAAAAATAGTAATTACTTTATTAGATATCTGATTTTTAAATTGGCCATTTATTCCATCTCATTTACTGCAGACATGAAAATACCATTTAATAATTGCTTATTTGCAAAGACGTAATTATGAGATATCATCTATGATTATCATCTATGGAATAAAAGAGAACCCAGGATAGTGACTCGAGGATTACGTCGATTCTACGCATCGAGCATGACATCATATCGTTCGCTACGCGATGACGTTACACTACTGGTTCAGAAAAAAAGATGAAAAATACGAGTTTCATTTTATAACTTCCGGTACATTATAGAAAAAAGTCTCTTATATCAATTTTTTTACATTAAATATTTTTAAATTAACTTTATTTAATTTTACTCTATTTAATTAAAACTCTATAAAAACAAGAACTTAAATTTGAGTGACCAAACAATGACACACAATTCGTTTATTAATTCCAGAACAATTTCAATTTTAGGACAATTGATAAAGTCTTTAAAAATGAACTCGGCATTGTTCGAGGAGCTTGAAAATTCAGACTAACAATAAGATTTTCCATAAATCAACAATCGTTGCGTAAAGCCCAAGCGTACGTATATAACAAGATTCATCTGTTGTCCGATATACGGGAACACATGCATTCTTTAGCACTACCCACTACCCACATGCGAAAGATACGATGGCCGTAGTACAGTCTTTTGAGATATCCCATATGCTTGTGGCTGTTGGCGTCTATCCCGCACACAAGTGTCCGACCTCACATGCTCGCGTTACGTTTTCGTCTTTATTTCCGCCGCTCTTCCACACCCACCCACACACAAACAAACACACACACACACACACACACACACACACACACACACACACACACACACACACACACAAAAAGATGTGTGTACGCTGCCAGCAAATTACCCACGACCGTTCGCGTTCATTAGCCTCCTTTCGCCGGTTACTTGCGATACAACACGCGTTTTCGCCGAGTCCTCGCGACACGCCCGTGCATTTTGCTCGATATAAAAGAGTCTTTTATTAGGATGTAGCTTACAAATATCTGCGTTAAAAGCAATTAAATTATATTAAATTATTAATATCAATATTAAAGAAATTAAAACAATACAAATAACATTATGAAATCTCTTACTAAATTCAATATGACTCATCATATTTTTCTTGTAAAATTCTTCAGTGTACGGGAAACAAATGTATAATTAATATATAAATATAATTAAATGCACACACACGTTGCTGATATAATAATTAGTTAAAGTGATAATATAAAATATTGATTTCTTTGGAAAGATTCAGTCATCTATATGACTTATTCTTTATCGATATGAGTCATTTCTGCGAAAAAAGTTATACTGACAATGAATACTGACTTTGTAAAATTGTCATCGTAATTCCGTGAAAATAATTACATTATTAATTTAGCAGCCTAAAAATATATTATTTAATTGTATAAAATACTTCAAAGGATTATTTTTAAAAATTAAAAAAAATAAATATTTATGACATAAATACATATGTATATATTTTGTCTATCTCAATTGTCAATTTATTTCTATCTTATCAAATTAGTTGTAGAAATAAAAAGAAATTATTATTGATAGTAAAATTGTTGCTAATAAAATTAATTAATTTACGCGAGCAGATATTGCGAAATTTATTTATTTTGTCAACAACTTGGGCTTGTTACAAATTAGCTGTTTTATTCACAGAGCTGAATAACTTTACTGACTGCTATTGTAAAGTCTCTCAAGATGGCGTAACAGATGCTTATTCGATTACTTCAGAAGAACAATGGTGAAAGCGATGTACCAACAATCGCTACTCTTAATATATTTAATAAACAATTAACGATTATAGAAAAAATTTCGGGCACATTACATGACATGAATTACTTGGAATTCATGCTTTGGTTTAATTTCCATTTTTATTTTAACATAATTGAACCAGTCGACGAAGCAGCAATAAAGTATCGGCTCGTCGTCCACATCCTAAGAGGAAAATAAAATTTTTCTGATGTATTCCAAATTATAAAAATTGCTGAACTTTATTCTTTCAAAAAGAATCTTTTTTAGAATTTCTGTTTATATGTCAATATATTGTTTTTAATGTACAAGTATTATACATTCTTCTTGAGATTCTTCGAGTTAGAAGTCATTTTACTAATCATTGGATAACTTTAGAACTGAAACGACCAAAGTCGTGGATTTTTACAGACCGAAAATAGAATCCTTCTTATTCTACATTTGAATGCAGAACTCTTTTTTTATTCAGCATAGAAAGGCATGTTTCAATATCTAAGGTGTAGATAGAATTACGAATAAAGGAAAAATTCTTGGGTTATTCTTACGGTACTATCGACGATTGCAGCGAGGGAGGTCAATTCTTTCAGAGTAGGAATTGGTGCCAGTTCTCCAATCTGCTGTTTGAAATCATGTTCATCGATCTTATTTTCTATTATGGAATGATCACTTTCGCTGGAATGATCTACACTAGAGCTAGAACTCCGCGTATCCGATACACATGTATCTTGCTCCTTGCGATTCTAAAATCACAAAAGTTCATATTCCATATTGATCTAAATAGTTCAAGAGAAATTTTTAAAAATTATGCTGGATAAATTATTTAAATCATATTCTTAAAATAAAATTAATAATGTGGATAATTTTCAAATTCTCTAAAAAAATGTTTTTTTTTTCCAAAGAATTCAAATCAATAAATTATTATAACTTACAATCTACAAATTTCTGTCATACATAACGAAAATATATTATATATTATAACGAAAATATATTATGAATAAAACTAATAATTTTAAAAGCAAAATTTATATATCCTTTTTAATAAGAAATAATTGCTCATGTGTTTATATATCTTAAATTTATATATCTTATATATCCTTTTTAATAAGAAATAATTGCTCATGTGTTCGCGTACCCACTGCCATTGATCGAAAAGAACCCACGCTTGAATTAGATACAGACACATAACAAAGATCGATAATATGCACATTACAAAGTTATGAATGAAGACAGGATGCTCCAATATTTGTTCGTCAGTAAATTCAGTAACATCAATGTATATATCGGCATGTTTCATCTCCATTATTCCTGTCACAAGCATCAGAATAGCTCCTGCCGCGCATATTGTGAGAGGCTTGCAGGTTCATTTTCACAGTAACGCATAATTATTCAATGCGAATACACGCAGTTAAAATTTTGTTTATTATATTACACTTATATTAGGACAACTAATTCTACATATACATATAGAAACATATATTGAAGTAATTAAAATTTGTCATTTTATCAGCGATAAGATTAGATGCTATTAAAACAGAGAAAACTCAAATTGTGCATTAGTATTATCAAAGATTTTTTAAACTGTGACAAGAATTATATGTATATAGTCAATCATTGAGACACATTTCATACATTTTTGCAAGTAGTATTTTTGAAAAAAGGATTTACTAGCGCAGGCCTGGTGGGAAGTATTTTTTTAACAAGCCAAAGGATCATAAGAACAAGACTTAGTAGCATGCAAATGGGATATACGAAGAAAATGGGATTTCTTTCCTCCGGCAGTACTGGGATTGTATCATCCTTTTCTCGCGCAAGTTTATTCATATAGTGATGCACATGATGAAAAACTTCGATGGCCGATGTGATCATCTAAAAAGATCTTCTGTCATAATATTTCCGGCATAATAGGAAAATTCTCAGCAATGAAAATAAATATGATGTAAAAATCCTTCTCTTTCAACAATAATAAAATTAAAAGAATAAATATAGATTACGAGAAGAAAGCAAATATGATTTTAAGAAGAAACTAAGCTGCTGTTTTCGTAGACGCGAGATATCCTCGATATTGTTTGTATGTGTATTATGCCAACGATGCTCTTAGCAGGTTTCCACCGATCGTGACAAAACTGTCAGCTGAAATAGAACGCGAGTAATCGAACACTGCGGGAAGCCACCGGTTTTCTTCCTGAAGCGATTAGAATTCGCAGAGTACACGCGTTGGCACGCGTGCTCATGCGTAAATATGTCCGATGCGTCCAATGTCTGATGCTCGACGCACATGTCGTATCCGATTACATAATAAAAATATCGATGTCACGACTATCGTTACACTGACGCACAGCACGATGGCGAGAAATCCCGACCGAAAAATCAGGTCGGTTGCATTGTTTTAAGCATAATAATTATTATTTCCTCTTGAGATGGAGGCACGTAACGACAGCGATATACTATCTCAAGATATTACGTGTCATGTTTTTTATCGCACAAAAGAGACGATCACGAAATATTATATTGTATGTATCTTATTTTGTATGTGTACGGAAATATTTTGCTTCATCTAATAAACGTTTCAATAACATTTAAAAATTCATTTCGTAATCAACCGAATTATTATTCATTATTTCTTGCACGTCGTGCGTAAACACGTGTATTTTTTTATATACTTTTCTATTAATTAGTTGTTTTTAAATATTGAGGATAACAACACGTGATTACTTCTTACTATCGGCTTCATTTCTCTCTCCGGAACAAACGTATTTTACATCTATGGTTAAGTTACATCAATCATTGCTCAAGAGCAAAATAAATTTTTCAACACGTTCAATTCCTTACGAGTTGAACAAAGTGTAAACTGGCATGCACGATATGCGAAAGATCCGTTCTTCTCTCAAACTTTTTTTCACCACTTTGATGTATAGCCACAAGCTTAGCAATTTCTTGGAGTCTGCGAAGCTCCAGCTCAGCTTCATCTTCCCTAATCGATTTTGTATTTTCGGTTTGACTCACCATTAGTCGTTAATTATTAACTTAAATTGTCGGCAGATTTCCTTGTCAGGGTAACCTAAATGTAGCGACCGAACACGACATTCCTGATAAATTATCTGACAAATGAACAATGACAGAAATGACATCCGTAATCAATTTATGCTAATTAAAGCTATCTCTATCAAAAGTACAAATAGAAAATTAATTAATCTCAGTTAAAATTACTCGATGTTATAATAAAATCGATTCTTCGATAATTTCAGAAGGTAGATGTAGTGTAGGAGTTATGTAATAAATATAAAATTGCATAATTACATAACTTTTCTTTATTGCAATATCATTCTTTCACAAGGAATACATTTTTATCACATTTTTAACAATCAATTTCAATTCAAATTTTTTATTATTTTGATAGTCTCTCAATACATATAATTACTGAAAGAAAAATTATTGTTTCTCCGTAAGAAGACGGAATAAATGGCAGCAATTGTCCCGAATGGTATAGAATCGCTAACTTCTTCATATTGCTTCATCTCCGTATTCATCTCCGTCAGATAGTTAAAAGACCGACGTACATCATTCTCGTCTGATACGACAGATCCATACGTTTGCATTAGGAACTGTGTTAAGTCAGCAGGCAGATAGTTTTCTCCTCTTCCAAGTTCCAAGCTTCCTCGATCTTTATCTCGCCCTTTTGCCANATTTCGACATAGCATGTTAGTTGCATACACGGAGCCTTCATTCTCAAGTTAAATTCCACTATTTCTCTTTATATTGTATCTGCAGACATTAGAGAAGATTCTCAGATTCTTAGATTAGATATTCAACAGAGAAATAATGCTGTGCTTTTTCAGTGAAACGCCATAATCAATAGAATAAAATTGCGCGAGCACTTTTTTTGTACTTTTGAATTTCTATCGCTGGCGTTCCGTGCGATCGCTTCATGAGCGGCCGCAGCATCACGAGAGTTCAACAAATGAAGTTTTACGATTAGATTTCGATACGATCGGTCAACACGCGACACTGTGAAAGGCATTTTGGAAATTTTCCAATGGAACGTCCGCGCTCTTAACAAGAGAATGTTGCGAGGATGTAGAAGCTTGCTGGCACTATTGCCGAAAGTGTTCCCGAAATAACGTGCTGATCTCTTTCGATGATATATTAAACGATCTTCATCTGAGAAAATCAAGATCGACAAATATATTATAACATGTTCGTGTTACATGTTTGACGTCATTTCGGCTATTTTTATTTCATTGTGCACATTAAGTGAAATTAAACTTTCGACACTGCTTATTCAAATTACAGACTCGCAAACATCCCGCATAAATTTAAAAACTATTAAATTATACTGCATTCTTTTCACCTTGAAATACAAAGAAACGAACCAGTTACCAGTTTGATTAAGTCGTTTCGTCGAAAAATGTTTCTTTGCAAACAATAACTTGAAAAAATTATGAACAAAGATTCTTCAATTATAATTATTTTCAATTATTAAGGCACCATATTGTTAAAATTGAAAGTTATTATTTTATACTTTTACTTTCAAAGTGAGAGCAAGTTTTCTCTATAATAAATCTCAAAAACATGTTTAGTAAGCCATAATGGACAAATGAGAAACGACAGCACAAAACTGGTAATATAGTTACTAATAATATAATATAGTTTTCCGAGAGGGCATAAATACTTTCCTTGACACAAGTGAACAAAAAACTACTTACCTATTAGCTTTATGATTCTCTTTCGAATGCGCTCAAACATTCTTACAATGCTTTCAAGTATTTTGACATAGTACAGCACTGATATGTGAAATCTTTTCTTTTTCTTTGATATGTAAAATTATGGAGACCACGTTAAACTTTTAGAGTATATAATATTTTATAAGACTCGATTAAATTGTCGCCACAATTTTAACAATATCAAAATGGAATATCAAGATGCAAAATCTATTTTAATTATTATTTTTCACAATCGATTAAATGTTTGATCTTTGATTTTCTAATCGTTTCCTACTACCCAAATAAAAAAATTATGTTATTGAAGGTCTTGTCATTGTCAGAGCTACACCCTGCAGCTGCGTACGTTGCAATTGCAAATTGCAGCTCACGAATGCCCGATGGATATAAACGCGGAGGTAAGATACTTTATTGTTTTACTTATCCTTCGAGTTGTCGTTCAACGTATAATTATAATCGAAGATGGCACATTACGCAACGCTGTAGCATGCGAGAAAGAGCGCATGCCTTTTTTTCTTTAAATTTATCACCTTCTCCATATAGTTGTCATTCTCTCAATAACTTCCACAAGGAGAGAGAGAGAGAGAAAGCACGTGGATGCTCCGTGTAATTGTGCCTTTTGAATGGCGCCTTCGTTCCTTTCTCCACCATCGTCCAGACGACCTTGGAGATGCGATCGAACAGAAAAATCCGATTTGTTTCTTTTACCGATGCTATTACTGATTCGATAAATCTCGGAGTAATCGTCGACGAGACGTCGGCGAGTAGGAAGACACCGCACGAGGAAGAGAAATCAATTTTCCAAGTGAAATTTATTTCTTGCCGCCGCGGTAAAGGCACGAGAGGCAAAAACGTCTGCGCTCAGCTAAACAAGTGGCTCTTAAATAACTTTCTGTTACGTAAGCTACTTGTATTTTGTTATCTTCCGTTATTCACGCGTTATTGCTTAATGAGTTATTACAAATGGATACTTATCGATAAAAAAAATCTGCTCTTTGGAAGACAAGTAAGAAACGTATTAATTATACGACATGAGTACAATTTCAAAGAATAAATCGCATTTTGCTGGCATGCACACACATTTTACTGAAATAATCCTTACTAGTTTAAGAAATAAAAATTGTTCTGCTATAAAGTAAAAGATATTTATACACGAAAATATATTGAAGATTATATGCATACACGTGTAGAGAAAATTAATATAGATTGGCAAAAAAGTTTTCTCAAAAGTTAGTTATGGCTGGAAGAATATGATTTTGAGATTATAATAAAACAATCTAAAAAGAGGATCTTATCCTCCCTTGCATTTACATACAAGTGGGAGGACTGAAGGGGTTGTTTATGTCTCTCCCTCGGAAAATACGAGAGGCAACGGTGAAACGTGCGTGCGCAAAGTAACAAAGACTCTGCGTAGGGTGCACAGAGATTTCCACGAAATAATATTTTTCTTTGAGAAAGGAAAATACGACGCGAAAAAAGAAACAGACGCGCGGTCTTCTGGCCCACGAAAAACGGCTCGTCTAACATGAACAATCTCGGCCTGATCCGCATATCTCTTGTCTAAATTATTATTTGAGGGTATTTGGACGTACATTGGACGTAATAATGAAACTTTGCTAGAGCGATTAGAAAGATAATCGCAATGCTCTAATTTTTCCATTTGAAATAATTATAATGTTTCAATTTAGCCAGAAAAGAATAATAAATTTTTGAAGGGCTTTACAATAATTTGTGTATTCTTAATTTTGATATCAATTTATTCTAATTTAAATCGGTATTTCAAATTAACCTTTTATGCCTTTACAAAAATAGTAGGTTTATATATTCTTTTCTTATCCATATAGAATTCGACACGAACGGAGCGTAAATTTGAGTCCTTGAACAAAAGAAATGATTTGGGCACGGTGCGTCGATTTCCCTATCCCCAATGAATTCACGCAAATCCATCGACAGTAAAAGTGCATTTCGGTCCAGCCTTAAGTCAGCTTTTCGTTGGACAAAAGCTGGGTGTCACGTTTGCAACAAGTTAAGCGACCTTCCGCCGGCTTTCTCGCTTCGCGTCTGCGAGAATTTCGTTGGCGCGGCGGGGTTATTTTCGGTGGTCGCCGCCGCCGTTGCGGTCGCAGCCGCTTCGCGCAAAACTGCACACTTCCGGTATGCACTCGCGGTATGCCGTATGCATCGTCCGCTGGCGAACCGTACCGTTTTCAATCGCGTTTTCACATCTCTCTTGCTGTCGTCGTCGCCGCAGTTAACCCAATTACAACGACGGTGATTACTTATTGCTTTATTGCGGAGTCGCAGTTATTAACGCGCCACCGTTCGCCGATACGCTATCGCGTGTATATACACTGTCGAACACTAAGCTCTTTGTCGGCGAAAGAATTTTAATCATTTTAATATTAACGTCACGCGGCATCGCGGCGCGGAATTACGTCGTCCTGGCGCGC
The DNA here is from genome assembly GCA_021460005.1 of Tetramorium alpestre. Lineage (NCBI taxonomy): Eukaryota > Metazoa > Arthropoda > Insecta > Hymenoptera > Formicidae > Tetramorium > Tetramorium alpestre. The sequence goes on along the minus strand of JAJVSH010000033.1, from coordinate 489,783 downwards.
GATCCGTTCCGGTTGAACTCTTTACTTTACGTGCAGCCTAAACGCGGCCTTAGCACTCAGCCGCTCTGATGTCATACCGAACGATGTCACATATATTTCAATTAATTCTTCCTGAATTCGTCGCCCTGAATACGACAGTTCATTCTCACGATAACCACAAATCTACCACGCTATTTCCTTATTAACAAAAAATTCGGAAACGAAGGTGAAAAGAATGACAATTATTTTGAAGCCAAAAAAATAATAATCACATTAATATTTTACATTGAACAAAAATTTTTAATTTTGTTTTTAAAATTACGTAAGAAGAAATATTTTCCTTGTTATTTATATAATAAATAATAATTAAATATTACAAGATAATTAATTTCTGTCTTCTTTACTGTAATCATTAACATAAATCGTAACAAATAAAATGACATATTTTGTAATTGACGCATTTTTTAATTTTCCGAAGAATTTTAAATGAGTCATACCCCATTCGTCAACCTTTCCAAAACGTTTTATGGAATTATGTATTTTCTTCGAAAGATATAAGAGTGTTCGAAATACGAATGAGCGTGTCAAATGGTATTAGCCCAGTAAACCAGATTTAATCGTAATCTTTTAGATTGAAGATCCTGTTGGAAAGTGAAACGAATTCCGACTGCGAGAAATCCAGATTATGAGAAAATCCAACGGTAAAGAGTGAATAATATAATATGTATGTATACGTAAAAGAAGATTATATATGTGACTCATCGCTTGCTTAACATATCTAAAGATCGAAGAAGACAAGTTATACATCTGATTGTAAATTTCATAAAGCAGATCATTTTTTAAATTATGATTTCTCGAAGAAAGCTTAATTGTTAATTGATATCAGCGTATTTCTAAATTTAGGATTCCGTAATTTTTATAATATACAGATTATTTTTAAATAACATACTTTCCTCCGAAAAAGTAATTGTAAAACTATTTGTCGAAATATATGTACATACATTTCTGAATTTAGAATACTTTGAAGGAGCACAGTAGTACACGTGAAGTTCGAGTCAAAATTCCTTTGGGCAATTAATTAACTCATCTATTAATTACTATCGTTAAGTAAAAGCAGCGTGGGTTAGAATCAAAGGAGCACAGTACTGAATGGAATCATTATGACTGCAAAGAAGTACGAGAAATCAGATCTTGTGCGTTTCAGCGAGCTTAGTTTACTTTGGTCCGTTTATTCTTTCTTCTTACTCAATTATTTCGAGACACGACGAAAGCGAATACTGACTTCTTATCTTTGTAACATAAAAATCAGATTTTACGGGAATTTTTCAAATTTTTACAACAATAGTTAAGTATCACTTTCTTACACGCATTATCAATTAAATTTCTTAGTATTAAAGCTACTTTTGGATTTTCGTGAGCATAGACATGATTCGCGATGCGCCGACGAGCTCACGAAGTCATCCGCGGTGCAGGAAACAGGAAATCCTGAGCGGTGAAGCCGAGCAGAAACATCGGGAGCGCACAGAGCCTCCACTGTCTAGGAATTCTCGGTCGGTGGAACGAGATGAAGCGAGCGGTGACCAACCGCCGCCGCGACCAGCTGCCTTCTCCCTGCGAAGAGGGATGTAAATGAGGGAGTATCTCTTCATACGCGTACATACCTATCTGCCACGTCTCTTCTAGATAGCTCGTCGCAGTGCGTACATCTCGGCATAATTCGCAGTAGCGACGTGCGTCCGAGCTGTTTTTATCGACATCGCGCGCAGCCATTAATTAGATGTAGTTACAGTAAGAGCAGCTAGCATCATAAACAAGTATTTAATGAAAAATACATGGTAAAGAGGGATGCACCGTAAAAAAGCACGACGGTATCTTTTCACTCTCCGAGATGTTAAATAGAGTCTTTCTTGATTGAAGATAATCGAGATAATTTTGCATGGTTCTCAAAAATATCTAAGACATCTTTCTACTATTTCTTAATAAACAGCTAACTGAAACAATTTTTTGAAAATCAACAGAAATTGAAATAAATGTATAGCTTTCTATATTTTGTTAGAGATGTCTGCAAATCTCAAAATAGAAATCCTCTATATTATTTTATTATTGATTTTCCCAATAATTAAAAATAATATACAATTTTAATAAATAAATCTTTTTATACATATACAGGAAAAGATGGAAAGGAAGATACGATATATCTAACTAAAGCGTATTTTTCGCATCACTGACATATATTTTTAAAACAATCTCATTGTCAGTAATTTAGAAAGCAGAGTAAGCATAACACGGTGACACACGTTTTGTGTGTCAGTCCGCAAGCTGATCGGCCGGATTATATCACCTCGTTGTGGAAATCATAAATACGAATTTATCTCGCGAATGCGATTCTGCTTTGCGTAACACAAAGCGCGTGACCGAATCGAGAGGGAAGGAGGGGGCGAGAAAGCAAAGAACAACATACGGCACACGCGGCTATATCGCCGCAATTGCAGCGAGCACAAATCGCGATCGCTAATCACGAAGCAGCTGGTCGGCTCCATGGCGCATTAAAGGTCGATCGATAACGCGAAATTGCGAGAGTTGGAAAGCACATTGCGCAACGTTTCTCTCTACAGGCATCTCGGGAATACATATATCTATCAACACTTGAGCCGGTTGCAACGTCGGCCGGATCATATTAACTCGGGTTACCTGCAACTTTTTTCGCTTGCACATAGTTTGGACTTTCATCCAGGAAAAGACTGTTGGTTGAATTTTTTCATCTGCATATATGTATAATAGATTGAACTTTCATCTAGGAAAAGGCAGCGGCTCGCTAAAAGTTAATTATTCACGTTTTACTTTTGACACAAAAACAGACCGTGTACATTTAAATAAACGAGAAAATATTTCCCGAATATAAAACATTTATTTGATGGGAAACCTTGTTGATTGGAAACAGAAACAAATATTGTTCGTATTAGACGCGCGTGTATTTTTAAAACTTGCTGCTATATTTCATCGTGTGGATCGTAACGTCCACGATCGTTTTAAACTTGTTAATAATGAATCGATGTAGAGCATATTTCTTTTCCACTGCTTTTAGTTAGTACAAGAATTGTATTGCGTATGGCGAATTTGATATCATACGAGTTTTGAATTAGACTAAACTATTCATGGAATTCAGTCTTAGATGACCATCGGCTTAGGCATTTATGATTCATATACTGCGCGTAACTTCTCCGCCAAATCGATAGCGATTCGCAATGTAAACGTTTCTCTCTGCCTCTCCTTCTCTCTTGAATTAGCATGTTTTGTTCCGGGAAAAAAGTTTTTGTCCGCATTTAGAAAATTTCTTCCGATCTCGGAAAGCAGGGAAAGCAACAGCTTCTTCCTCCTCCCCATCGACTTGCTGCACGTCTCTCATCCTCTCGACCTCCCGTGGATCCGCTGCGGGTGTACCTAACCGACAATTAAACTTTCATAACTTGTCCATTAGCGCGAATTAACGCGCTGCACTAACTCATCTAAATTTCGCTGATGCAGCGCACTTAATTTACGTGCGAGTGTTGACCGCGCGCGTGTGCGCGCGCTATGAGCCGGGGGTTGCGTTCGCCCTCCTTTTCCCTCGAGGATGCGTTCGCGCGAGCCAAACAGTAACGCGAGTGGGAGAAATCGAGGGACCGAGATCATGCAGATTGGAAGAGAATGAGAATGGGAGAAAGAGAGAAAGGGAGATACGAGAGCGGGGCAAACGACAGAGGGACATTTAGAGACTGATGGCACAAACCTTTTAGGCAAACTAATGCATTGAACCTGTAACATCACAGAGGCTACTCCAACAACTCGATCTGTTCTGTTCCGCACCCCCGATACCTCCCCGTCGCATACAAGCTCGTATACAAGCGTGTACGTGCCAGCGGATTCATTATGGGAAATGCATCGACGTGCAGTCTCTCTCTTCTCTGTATATACCAACACCCGGTGATGCTTGTACTCGATGATAACTAGCAACTTGCGTCGCTTTTATCTAAGGACTTTGCCCTTGCAAGAAAACTATCAGCTACGAACTTATCGGGAATTGGAATTCGTCAAAATTAATAACGCTAACGTCTCTTATTTTAAAGTATTCAAACAATTATAAAGATAATATATTAATAAAAAGGTTGACGAAAATTATAAAATTATGAATATAATACGCGCAATACTACATAATACCACTTCTATAATTTTATCATTTCTTTATTGATTTTATTTTTATTTGTTGTATTTATCTCGTTGCGCGATCTTGTAGAATTCTTTTAAACAAAATTATAGAGTATTTAAAGTTTTGGTAATTAACAGTTTAGATCAGAAGCCGATTAAACTTTACGCCGGTAAATCGATAACGAAACTTTACTTCTCAATTCCCGTACAATTTTGAGGAGAATCTAATTGTACGGGAATCTAATCTAAAATTTAATTACCAAGACATTTACTATTCAGAGTCCACGATGGAGGTTAAATTTAGACGCTGATCTACATTTTTCTCCCATATACGCGACTCGACGTATAAATTTTCAACGCTGCGCGCATTTACACGCCATGCAACTCACTCGCGGGGTTCGGATACTCTGCACACTGTGCGTATCTTTTATTTATGTTATTGTTTTCGTTTCTACGCATTCTCTCCGCGAGTATCCGAGCGTACGCGCGCGAGCGCGGACGGAAACGCGCGCGCGTGTGCCGGCGGGATTCATTATGGCAAATGCACCGAGAGTTCGACCCCGTATGCGTCTGCGAGCGCGCTTATGCACGCTTGCATACTGATACGCGGGAATGCGCGCGTGCAATTACCTACGAGTCTCCCCGTCGCCGCACTTCCTCCTGCGCGCACCCTCCTGCACGCGCGGCGATTGTACACATAATTACCGCGCGGGAAGGCGCAATTATTAATTTAGGTATTATTCCATAGACCTATATGCCATGACGCGTTCCTTCGCGGGACCGTCCGTGCCGCGCGGCTATTCTGTCTCCTTAGCTCGATCAACTTTCGAAAAACAAAAGACGCACTTACTTCACGTTTAAAAGATTCCCGAAAGGACAAATACTACTCGGTGTAGAATCGATGAGGGATTCGGAATTAAGGTTCCCGTTATCAAGTTCCTGTTGAGCGAGCAGAATAATTAAAAAATTCGGATTAAAAGTAGCGGAGGTGTCCGCAATCAATTTTAAAGCTTTAACAGTACCGCGTAAGAGGCGGTGCGATTAATTGCACGAAGTAATTTCCCAGTTTCTCGACTCTTTCTGGTTTACTTAAACACTTTATGTGGACCACTCTGTATAGGACGATCGCACGATTGGCGAATCGATTTGTGCCTCGGGCATGCCGTCCCGTCGCCTCCGCGCGCACGCAGAGCTCCATTTATTATTCTATTAAATTCGTAGTTTCCCGTCGGGGGCCCACCCCTGCCTAGAGCTATCTCTCACTCACGACTTAATGTGATATTCATACCGAGGCGAGCGAGGTGGATCACGGCTAGGGTCCGCTCCATATGCCCCGTCCGTAATTAAGTCGGACACCGCGCGGATCCTCCCCCGCGCGCTCTTTCTTACCCCCGGGGCGGCGAGCGGTGGCCCTTTGCCTACGCGAATAGTTGCAACAAAGTTGCAACGATAATAATTCGCCGACGGCCGATCTTTCTTATCTCGACAGCGGTACCGCGTCGACACCTGTAATTATTTTAATGGTCGTTCGTACGATGACAGCGCGCGCTACTGTAATTGCCGCGCGCGCGCGCGCATGACGGGCATTGAGTTAACGTAATGTGTAACAAATAAGTAATCGCGTTACCTAGAGCGATAAGTAACGGAGCCCGGCAAGATCGGCTCCGCGTATTTCGCGACTCAGAGAACTCCTCTCCAGAAAATCTCCTGGCGAAACAAAGATGCATTGTCAAAAAATACATTTTTCTATGTTGATTTAGCCATAGTTGTTTCGTATGTTGACGAATCGAGAGTTAAGTTTTTCTAAATTCCTTTGCCAAGATTCCTGCGAGACGCGTCGACATAATTCAATTTCTCACAAGCTATCACGAGAAATTTACTTCCGGCGATTCCGGAGCGCTATCGGAGAGATTCGCGCGCGAGTGGAGTCACGCGCGCTCATCACGGAGACTGCAGTGCTGCAGCAGATGCGCCGCCCGTTTGGAAAACAAACACGCGTGCTATGCTGAACGCGCGCACGCCGAAAGGGCGACAGCTTGGGGGACGGCACGGCGGCGGAGGCGCGGCGGCGTCCGTTGCACGCTGATAACACAATTAGCTTGTCTCGTCATGCGCGACCTCCGATAAGGGCCAACTGTACCCCGCCCCCGGGTCACCCCTTACCCTCTTTACGCCTCCTTCGTCCCACATCTACTACCATCGTACAACCGGCAGGATTGCAGCCGGGCGGTTGGATCATCTGCGTCAGGCAGGATCAAGTAGAGAACGAGAAAATCCCCCCCGGGACCATGCGGCGTTTCAGGGACGCGCGATAAGGGCGCAGGCTTAACCCTCTCTCGAACGCGAAGGGCTGCCCCGCGACGCAACGTTAATACCTTCCGGCAGGTTTTCCTTGGCTGATTTATTCCGGGAGGGAGGCCTAGAGTCGCCGCACGATGCGCACTTAGGCGGATTTGAAAAAGGGGCACGCAGGACCATGTGTCCCAGACGCGGAGTAATCATAGATCTTAAATTATACTCATTTTTCTGATAAGCAAAGCAAATGTAAAAAGAAAAGGATATGCATTTGTAGGATGTCACGCCCTACGTATCATCAAAGTATCGATTGTTTAATTGTTGTTCATCCGTGCTAATCTCATTCAATCAAATTTGTTTTCTGTGTCTAAACAATAATCGGAATTTCAGAAGAGTAACGAAACCACAATTTTTACCTTCTCACTCTTGAATGAAAAATTTGTTTGTTCCACAAAATCGAACTGAGTCAGACTATGATAATTTACGCAATCTCTGAAAGTAAAAAATGTTCAATCCGCCTATATATGTACCTATATGCACGTGCAACGATGGATTCGGAGACGGCGAAAGAGACACGTGCGCTTTACATGTATATATCGCTCCGTCCGGATTTTAAAACAAATAATTATTTTTACAATAAGATCCATTTATGAGTTTCCGGTTCCGAGAGGAAACCCTCCGTTTCATTGTCATGTCCCCATATATCCACGTGTCTGATTTTTCTGTATTTGCTATTATACACGTGCACGAGCCAGCAACGTGCTATACGTACAACACGATCATGATCCTTTTCGCATGGATATTCGTATTTATGGGGATAGAGGGTCGACCCTTCAAGGGGGATACTTTATCGAATCATACATCCGATGCTCCAGTGCGAGGGAAGTCTGGGAAGAGACGCTATTGCGAAAATATATTTTCATATTTTCATTGAAAGATAATTATTACAAATCAAAAGTACAATTTTTAATATTAATCTCTTTTTAGAGATTCCTCATCGTTTATTGTACATTCGACTATTATTTTATAGAAAGTATAAAGAGAGAATTGTTCGCAGAGAAATCTTGCTCGGCCGTGTCGATTAGCAGTTCTACCGAGCCCTTCTGGGTTTCGAAAAAGTACAGAGTTGAGAAAAAAAGAAAAGGCCAACGGGTGGATGAAGAGCACCGGCCGCAGGGGGTGGAACACGGTACGGTAATAGCATAAATCCATGAACTGTGTGTAGTCGGTTCTCGATGGTCTCGAGGAGGGGGAAGGGACAGGCAGGCCGGAGGCAGGCCGAGCGTTGGAAGAAACGACAGTCGCCACTCGACGCCTGCACCGAACGGGAGGTAGCTCCGCGAGCACTCGGCCTTTTCGGAACTCCGTTTTGCACCCGCGTGGAAAAAGTCCCCGTCTCGGGACCGGCCGCGAGTAATTCACGTTGATTACGCGACATCGTCGTGCTTTGCGTATAAAAGAAGAAGGAACAAAAATAAACGGAAAGATCTCAAATTTTCGCTGCTCTCTTTCTTCCTCTGATTTATTTATTTTTACGGCAAGAAAACGATCGAAACGATGAAACATCGCGGGATCGTCTTGGATCCAGTGTGAACAGAGGAAGGGAAAGTCCGGCGGTATCGATCGAGGGATCAATCGATCGCGGGAGGGCGGAAGCGCCTTTTCTGGCCGGCGCGAATTTCGGCGGAGCGATCGCAGCCGATCGCTTCCGCGGAGAGAGAGAGGACCGCCGCAACCATCAGTGTCCGGCGTCGCCGGCCGATGGTGTTTCGATTCCGCACACGCGACCGAAAGCAGCGCGACTCGTGAAAGTGCGCTGGCGGCAGCGTCGGTCTGTCAGCCAGACAGGTGCGAGAGTAATTGACACGAGGACGAGGTGAAGACAGTAAGGGGAAAGAAGAAAAGGAACTTGGAGTGAACGAGCGAGCGAACTTGTTGTTCTCGAGAAAATCGATCGAAGACGTTAATGTGAAATAAAGTTGAGAGGAGACAGACGGAGATACCTGGAAATCAAATAAACATTTCAGTAAACAAATGTCGAAAGGATCGGATAGAAGTCGCGCGTATAGTTTATTATTGAAGAGGATATAGTGACAGGCAAATAGAGTAAACCGTGACATTTAACGGAGAGACGGGTATAGGAGGGACAGAGAGAAAGTGACGTTTCCTCGATCATACTAAGAGCGTCCGAGAGGAAGGGAGAAAGCAGACGACGGGTGGGCCCGAAACAGGTCTCCACGTGACACGGACAAAAGTCGCCGACTGCAGGAAGAGATCGGTACGACCAGTATAACAGAAGCGTTTTGTGCGCGAGTGTGATACATTCGATACATTGCATCCTCTTTTTTTTTTCTCCTCCGCTATTCCGTGAGAAAGTGCGGGCCCTGAGACGTTCGCCGCAGGGGAAAGAGCACGCGGCGTACTCCAGGATCAGAGAGAAGAAAAATTTCGAGAAGCAAGAGGAGGAAGAGCGCACGACGAGAACACGCGCACTAGGAGACGCGATAAATTGATATTGCTTTATCGGATATCAGCGGGAGCACGAGAGAGAGAGAGAGAGAGGGGGAAAGAGAGGAGGACAACGGATCTGCGCTTTCCCGGGAGAATCCGCGAGCGTGGTAAGTGCGTTGTTTCGTTTACGTGTACATATATACATAGATGTAAACACGCGACGGAAACACGCCGCCGGCGCTCGGACGGAAATCGATCGTCCTCGCGATTGGTCCCCGCGGATATCGCGAACGTCACGTATCTTACGCAGGACTGCAAATTGAGATAGCCGGTGGTTTGCGTTCGCACGGGACGATCGCGAATATAACGTCGACAAAAAAATTTTCCACATGGATTGGATTCGGAGCTATTCTGTAGACATTTTGAAACATTCTGCACTGTGACAGAGAAATACAGAATAATTTATACATTTTAAAAGTCTTTCCTCGACATGAGCGTCGACAGGTTTTTGAACAGTCTTAATTACTTGTCTCATCAATATTAATCTTATACTAGAATAATTTTTTATCGGTAGAATAATTTTTGCAATTCGAAATACTTTGATAATAATCTCATTTTATCATTCATTCGAAGCTTGTAAACTTCACGACACGTGCGCACATTTAAATTTTAAATTAAACCATCGATGCGAAATTCTACTGCATTTCGTGTCGATATCTTTACATTTTTGTTAAAGAAAATTTTTAATTCCTGCTTTGAAATTTTTCACGCGTAGAATATCACGTCGAATCGGTATCAGCATCGATCGGCAGCGTTATCGACAGACTAACCATATACAACCGATTAATTAACTCGTAGCGTGTTGTGGGCTCCCGCGGTTTGTTTGCTTGTAAACAAATGATGTGGAATCAGGCTAAAAGCGCGATTGTTGATACACCGACCACTCTTTGCGTAATTATTTACCTCCGCGATTGTCGCTCATTAATACGAGGTATGTTGTGCTCGACGCGCGGACGAAGGTGCCGTGTAATTAAATCCCCTTGTATCCAAGAACAATTACGCTCGTTAACGCAGCGCACTTGGCGGTTCTGAATTAGTTTCTCCAGTACGATATTCTCGACACGAAACGCAGATTTAACCTCTTAATTGCGAGAATAACTTCACTTGCTGCTCGGTGATCTAGTCTACCGAACGAAATCTATTTGTATTTCATGAAGAGTCGTATAATGCAGCGATATAATACGTTTTTTTATATACTTAGAGCTTATTAGAGCTTATTTAAATGTTATATAGATCACGTTACATTGTTATATAGATTTCGATCAAACGTAATACATTTAACAAATTGCCACTCTTTCGAATCTTTATGATTATGTTTTCCTAATAATCCTAATCCTAACATAAAACACTGTACAGTCCACGATTTAATCATTAGCTAATATCGCTAATATCGTCAGCTATTTAAGTCGTAATACATACAATGAATGTACTGTTTGATAAAACTACTTTACATATTATTGTGTAACGAAAATTATTCCGTTTAGCATACTCGTTACTTTCTATTGAACGTAGAAACGACCAATTACTGATTCTTATATCTTTATTTTTGTCGAATATATGTGTCACGCGATAATATCCAGTAGAACACATTTTAACAGAAATATAAAAAGATGTCAAAGGTTGTTTAACAAAGAAAAAGAATTTATTCGAAAAACATCAAAAGTTTTAGAGAAAGTTTTATTGTTTAGTATCGAAACGTTCCAGTTTCACATAAATTACATACAACTGTCAAAAACAATTTTTTTTTACCTGTTGAAATTTTATCAGTAAACCTAGTCAACAGCTCTATTATTCGTCACTTGCAATACTTTAAGGATGAGTCTTCTTTGTAAGAAAATAATGTATAAAGAAACGACGATAAACTACTAAAAGCATGACATCAGCGGGCAGATAATGCATTCATTAACATTCTATGAAATGTTAGGAACTTAGAAGAGAATGATTAATATTCCAAATACGATTTATACTCAGATTAACGTTTAGCTTATGTTGAAATATTTCGTTTTAATTTCTATATTTAAAGCGCGTTTCTGATCTTTAGAGAATGAGATCTTGAATCTCATTGATTTTTAATTTAATAATAGAATGAAAAATGATTCGATTCTTAAAAATTAAAATTGTAAAATTGCAAACATGAAGATTAAAAAAAATATCAATAATATCAGTTAATCGATAAAAATATATATTTTTCACAAAAATAAATTTTTTATTCTTTTATCAATCTTCAGTTATCGCGAGAAATGATATATCGGATCTATTAATTTAATTTATAAGTTATAAATTATGTATTAATTTAATTAATCAAGCGAGCTCTAAAGTGAACTAAAATAAACTAAAATAATCTGTCGGATCGAAACGCGGATAGTCTATGTTCTCGTATCGAGTTACAATCGTCTAATCCAGTTCGACTGGCGAGGTCACCGATACCCGGTTAACGGAGGTCAGGATCCGCGTCCAGATCGGACAGTAAAGAAGCCAATCTGGATCAAAGTAGATTGCCGTCACATGGCGGTGTCAACTTCCCAAGACGGTTAGTTCTTTGAAGTTGAAACTTTAAAGAGTTATTATACTGAAGTAGCATATGCTTTATATATCATGCTAATTATCTTTACAATCGAGAGTATCAATGATTACATCTCAACATTTTAAAATAATTAACAATTTTTATTTCTTATTATTACTATCAGAACTTTATTATTGCTCATTTATGATGCTTTAATTGTATAAAAATATCAAAATTTAATGTTTTCTTAATAATTTAGGATAATAATCAAATAGAGAATGCATAATCTAACTGCTTAATTTATGATATACTATAACGATGCAACAAAAAAATGGTCTATTTTTATTTTAATAAAGTTTTTATTTATTTTAATGAATTTTAATGACACAGTTTAATTTACGAATTGTAATATTTGCCAGAATTTTCACTAAACTTTAGGCGTCACTAGAAAAGTTATAGAATGGCGTTCATCTTCCGCAGGTGCACGCCTTACGACAATATTATGTACACTGCTCATGAATGTCGATTCTATTTTGTAACATCAAGATGACTCTTCGTTGGTGTATCTACTTTGCTCTCGATTGCGCGTACAAGAAAAACAGGAGTGCGGATAACATCGCTTTGATTACACCGTACACGTTCAAGCGCATCGTCGTGTTATCACCAGTTAACATACTATACGCAGTAATTAACTAGGATATGGACGAATAATTACCTCTAGTCTATCGCGCGATGCGATCCGATCTTTTCGATAAGAATCTAACGTCGCGAAGCATACGATATCCTTGGTAACATGATAATGCTAAAGAGCATAGTAAAGCTAAAATTTACTTATGTTATATTGAAATCGTAACATGATGACAAGAGAATAAGAATATAATAAGAAGGTAATACGATTGATTTTTAACACAAGTCTACAGCAGATTTTTAGTTTTTTAAAAATATCCTAATTCGAGAACTTAATAATGTCAGTAACGTGAAATTTTCAAGATTTGAATGCAGGATTATTTACTCATATGTACGATAAATCTCGAAACTGCTCGATATAATTGCGCGTTTTGTGCTCATATAATTGCGGCGATCGCGCAACACTTTCTAACGAGAGGCGATCGGACTCGACATCGATCCCGGTCGCTTAATCCGCAGATTCATCTCACGTTTTCGGACTTAGCGACGAAAGTATACGTGCCGTCAATTCGGGTCGGCCGTGACACTCTTCTCTCGATGCTTTCCAATGCGTCAATAGATCGGTGTTAATGTGAAGAAATGTTCGTCCGGTCCAAATACGAAAATCCCAATATTAGACTTTTTCTTGGTAAATATTGACAGCTCGAATTTTTTAATACGTGATTCAGAAAAGTTGCATGGATATTTTTCACAATTATTATATTAGAAAGTCCTCAACTCTTCAGTAGCCTACATAATCGACCCAATTATCGATATTATATTACACAACTGAAAATATTTCAATATCCATCTCTGCCATTTTAATTCTTTTCGCTTTGTCACTTATTATGTCATAATCGGGTAAAATTTTGATCGTTTCTAGATTTAAAGTCGACACTATAATTTTGCATTCTAAGCAGCAAACATTCGAGCGACAGGAGTCGTAAATTCGTTTTTGTAAGAGCACGTCTGCTTGCAAATGCACGTTGCTTATTCGAATATAGTTCGGGGACATTTGGATTTGGATTTGGATTTACCCTCCTTCGTTGCCCTTCCTATTAAAGGCAGCAGCTGCGTTTAGACGATTGCCACGGAATTTTCGTCCGGCGAGTCCCGGGTTCGTATGTAGGCGCGCGGATAAGAGGGACCGGGTCGATAATTGTGACAGAAATTCAATCCTTTGCAAGCTGGACCTAATGCCCGCCACTGACCGCCAATTCAATCAAGCGCCCGCCAATCGCGGCCTCCGGAACGGGATTTTAGCCGGCGCGCAGCGCCGAGGGATTTCGTTACGGTCCGCTGCCGCCAAATAAAATTCTGTGGAACGTGTACGGACCGAACGAAAATAGGTATTAACTACTCGATGGCGTACGTGATGGCTCCAAAACACTCGCCTATGTAAATCGTTCGCTAACGTCCACCGAAGCGCGACAGCAGTGTCCAGATTGGTGAAATGGATTAAAAATAAATTAAATCACCAAGAGGTCAGTGACACGCCATTGCATAGAAAAACAAGAGAAATATTCCGCGGTTGCGGAAGAAGAATATTTCACATTCCACCGTTAAAGTCTTACGGGGCAAATGTTTGTGGAATTAAAAATTCGCTTTTGTCTGTAAACAAATTCGTAACATGAGATGTTTTCTATTATCACAAAACTATTATCACTCGTAGCTTATGATTTTCACCACTTGGATATTACTTCTTAATATTTTATCCGCAACAAGACTACACATTTATTTTAATAAATAAATAACGATGTGTACGATAGAACAAATTAATGTTGACATTTTTGATTATCAGGCGAGATATAATAATTTTTGTAAATTTTATACTTTCTGCAATTAACAAAAATTACTATTTATAGACTATAGACCTAAAATTCCACTGATGAAAAGGGCAATATTTAATTATTTAGTTACATGTATAAATGAATATTTTTTTATTAAGACTTAATGGAATTTGGACATTAAAAGTCTCGTTACTTTTTCTGTCGCCCTCTTAATTGAAATTACTTAAAAATATTTGAATATTACAACTTCGAGGCGAGAAGGAGACTCTGTCGCGCGTGGTTAGTGCGTTTCCTCGTCAACGCGAGAATGTTCACGCTCTCGGAGCGAAATGCAAGAAACGATGACACGCGCGTTCGTGATGTTTTCCCGCGCGGAAAGAAGTATCCAGCAACGAGCCAGGAAGTAACGAGAATGGCTCGACGTTGCGGTACATTGTCGCATGTACGCGAGATCGCGACGTTACGTTATACGAGGATGATGTTAACATCAGTACACCGGTGTTGGTCGATCAATTTAAACGCTGAATCGACTACCTCGACGAATAAATGTTTTCGAAAAATGAAATGAATTCTTCATACTTGCAACACTGCATAAGGCACGTGCGTTTGTACGCGCACAGCGCGATTGTACGCGCACTTTCAACTTTTGATTTAAATTTAAATTTTGCCAGATCTGTAAATGTGTAATAACTGATGCGGAACATATTCACAGTATCGTTAAATATTATCATACATTATTTGAAAGATATATTTTATTTAATTCATATAAATGAAATATTTGTTGTGTACGCATTCAGTTTAATTATTAGTGATAAATACATATCTCCGGAAATTAAGATACTTATGAACGTTACTTATGAAAGTTATTATTTATTGATTACAAACACAAAATTTGTTTGGAAAATAGTAGAATGTATTGTATGTGCATTGAAATAGACTAATACCGCTAAGAGACAAATACCGATAAAACCGAAACGCTAACAATGCATAATATTTGCGCGTGGTTTATGTGGCGGCTTGTACCGTTACGCGGAGCACAATTTGAAGAAGCAACTTAACAAGGATTTGTTTTGTGTGTCCGGAAAGGGCTACGAGGAGCTCCCATTGTAGGCACTTTGTGGGCGCAATTATGGCATCTTCGCTAATTCCTACACCGTGTCGACGGGTCGTTACACGGCGCTCTGATTTTCTGGTAGCCGGAAATAATGTCGGGATTATGGAAACGTTTTATCTTCACAATTTAGACAACTTTATCCTTATTTAAGATAAGATTTTTTAACTTTCTTAAAAATCGCGCGGTTCTAAGCCGAAATCTTTTTGCAATTAATATTGAACATATATAAAACGTATTTAATACTATTAAACTAGAATTAAAACGAGTTCTAATACGTCGAGCTTAAATAATTATTGCCACAATAAATAATGTAAGGGAAAGATTGTCTGACGCGCGAATCGCGTAACTTCATTTCATTGTGAGAATCAACGGTCATTCTAACGCGACCACGCAGGAAGTGTCGTTACCATCTCGCTTTTGTGCTTTCATCCCACGGTTGCGAGCGGTTTCAGGTTCAAGGCTCTCAACGTACTACCGTTTTGTATCGCTGTTGACGCGTGGGCAGAGCGCCTCGATTTTTGCCGGCGAATTTGGCTCGCGGCTGACCCCGTTCGAGGACCACCGCGGTTCATCAGCGAACCCGCCGACAGGGAGAAGGAGTATCGCCGTTTGGTGCGAAGGTTGAAAGGTTAATGCAGCGGGGGATATTAATTGAGAACAAAGGGGAGGAGGACGGCGTTACATAACGCTAGGATGTCCGTGTTTCGTGATCGTGCTTCATAAAACATTCAGCGCGTTCACTTAGCGCCTTCCACCTTGGAACAATTTTGAATCGTATGAAGCATGAAGAAATGTCCGATTGCGTGCGATACTTTTCGGTATTCGATACGTCGAATTTAATAGAAATCAAAACGCAATAAAAAACATGACAAGTCTGTTTTTCAGACATCGTGTGTTATCTATCAATTTTATCGATTTTTAATTCTTTAAGGAAGAAGATTTTTAATTCTTTAAGAAAGATAAACGTTAAAGATTAAAGCGATAAGAATCAGTAATGCGTATACTAAGTGGCAAGTGATTCTAATGATACAAAAAAAAAATGTCTATTGCAGTGTACGTGCAAATAAAAATAATGATTGGATATGAGCGTGANTCTTTTTCTTCTCATTAATTAAATTTAATCTGTGAGTTTAATCTGAATAAATACAATAAATTGCTTCGATGCAATCATAAAGAATATCGACGTCGCGCGCGAACTTCCTTCTGTTGAAAGACGTATCTCTTTCATTGCTATACGGAGAAAATAATCAATGGAGTTGGTGGCGCGCACAGGAAAGCGTCTTCCTTTTCATTGACCGACAGCAGCCGGGAGGTTCGCTATTAACGTAATCATAAGACTGCGCGGGCAATTATGCGAGCAGGTATTTAAACGGCGAGGAATACCTGTCGTGAGTGCTGAAATATGACTCAGTCTGGAGGTAGCTCCGGTCGAACCTTCTTTTGGAGCGGATATGTTCGCGGGTCCGCGAGATTCTCGGAATTAGCTGTAAGGGATCTCGAGCGTGCCTCCGACACGGACTCGCCATTGTCGTGATACACGTTCGAACGTTCAAGGGAACCTTTGCACGATGTGTGTACAAAGGACAGACGAAACGCTACAGTCAAGTCCGTTTAATGCCGCGATGACAAAGCGACATTAAACGAAACTTGTCAAAGAAGGAAAATAAAACTGTCGGGATAAAAAAAACAAACGGAAATTAGATATAAAAGAATGCCGTGATCCTTACAAAATGTTACAAATTTCATTTGATCCATTATTATCTGATCGTAAAAATAGATTTTAGCATTCAAACTTCACATTCATATTTCATTCCGATTTCCTTTAGTCTTTATAACGATATATTATTTATGATATAATTATATTTATCTTTCTTCGTTTTGAGATCCGCTCAATTCGCCCAATCAAAATCTAATTATGTTTATTAATAGATAATATTTAGCATCCATCTTTCCCAAACGAGTTGGTCAAATTTACAGCGAGAAACTGCGATGAAACCCTTCTTCTCGTTCGGGGGGAGTCTGGGCAAGGTTTACGGTCGAGCAAACACCGATGCAATTCGCCGGTGCGTTTACACGGACGACTTGGTCGTCCCGCTCGTGCGAAGTCACCCATCACACGTTTTCATTCCATATTCGACGCGAGGCGAAATGGAATCAATTAGACGTGGCTTAATTATAGGGGCGTGCGCGCGGTACACGCGCACCATCTGGCGCGGTGATTAACGGGAGAATTATTTTCTGTCGTTTACCTCGCGGTTTCCCGCGTGTAACGGTTCCCACGGGTACGGCCAGGAGAGTTCCCGCGAAACGGATGACGTTGTCGCTCATTCGCCCGGTAGAGCGGCCGTCTTCCTTTTGTCTTCGTGCTCGAGTCGAGCGGCCGACAGGAAGCGGCCGAGTAACTTCCTTCGCCAAGTGATGATGCAGCGGTAGAAAATGCGTCTATTCAGGACTGATTCTGCAATCCCCGAATGGACTAAAGAGCGTGCCTACTGTTAGTAAGATTACTCGCAAAGTCCGTTAAAGCTGCGGCTGCTTGTTGTGAAGCGGAGAGAGCCAGCTGACTGCACAGAGCCTCCCTCTTTAGAAAATGAGATTAGGGCTACGGGATCGAGTTTCGACGAGCTTAGCACGAGATTGTGGAAAAGCGCGCGATCATCGGCAACGCCAACCACGCACGTTGTAAGTGGGCCAGGCGGCTTGTGTGAGTCAGTCGCGAACCCACATTGAAGGTGATGATCGCGAGAGGGATGGGGCTTTCTCAGGGCCAGCGACCACCGTTGGCGAACGAATCTCGGCTCCGTATCGAGATCGAGCACCCGCGTCTCGCGTTACACCGGCGGATTGTAACGGATCGTCCGCAGCCGCGGCCGCGATGACCAATCTAATCGGGTCGATTCTATATACTTCAGGCGGAGCGCGCGAGGCTTCGATTCACTTTTGATTATTTATATGAAGAACAAGTCTCAAACGAAGAACGGTAGCTAAATGTTCCCCGTCTTCTTTCCTCCTTATTACCACCTTAATATTCCTCGAATTTGCCTCACGAATATACTGCTCTATCAACGTGGTTCCAATCGGATAGAAAGAATATCTTCTTCAGGAACGAAAGAAGAAATAAGCATTCTGTTCACGTGAAGGTGATACATAAGGTACTTATATTTATGCAATCGATATAGCGCGCAGAGAACGACACGGAATGAATCAATAAGATACGCTCAAGTAAAAGCAAGATTCAGGCAGATCGACGGTGTTTTCGACGGCAGCTCCGCGTCGAAACGAGCATAAACGGACATAAACGTCGTCGCTCGGGGACTTGTCGCTTTTTTTTCGGTGTGAAAGATACTTAAATCATTTTGAGACGATGCTCTCTGTGCAAGGCGGTCTGGTAGCCTTAGGCTGTCGGTCACTGACACTGTTTCACAACCCGCGCGACAGGCTCCGACGGCCTGGCTCGTGTCCTCACGTGATCGCACGGCGGAACCGAAAAGCGTCCGTAAATCCATGCGGATGCTTCATCTCGATTCCATGTAGGATCATCGCCCTTGAACTTCTCTCTCTCTCTCTCTCTCTCTCTCTCTCTCTCTCTCTCTCTCTCTCTCTCTCTCTCTCGATACACCCTAGGACGTGATTCACCAAATCAGAATCCCGACCGACAAGACTCCGTCATCAAAATTTCCTGCATAGAATCAAATGTCCTCCTTTTATTAAAAATAAACTGAAATAAACGTAGTTCTTCTCATTGTCGGTTTCTTCAATTGTGTTTTTAAATTTCATTTCTTGAAATGTTAGCAACAATTATTATTATAGTTTTTTGTGCAACAAGAATTTTACGAGGGAGGTATCTCACGGAACAAGGAGCCAAAAGACTTCAGACGAAGGAGCACGAAACTTTTTCGTGACCTTGGGGAGCTTCGGCATAAATTGCGTCGGTGAGCGTCGAGGAAGAGCGACGCTTCGCCACGCTCGATGAATCTCCCCAAAGGGCATTCTAAAATCGGTCTTAAGGTCGTCCAGGAAACCGCAATATCATTTCTTCCCCCTCGAGAAACTTTTTTCGCGAAATCGTTCTACCGTGCTACGGATTCTCACAAATCTCGACGATATCTATCGCGCATAATAAAGTGAACCAAATTACGTCAAAGAATTAAATGTTTTCGGTATAATGAAATTTAAGTTTTTATATAGATGCGAAGGCGCGATTTAATCACGCAGTTGATGACGCGATTAGATTGATTTTGCCGGCGTCAAATCACTTTAATACGTATTTCGGAGCAATGACCGTACTGACATGGACCATACTCAATTTGCATTTCGAAGAAACGCAAATCGTCCTAAACCTTCATATCAAAGGCCATTGCGCGAGTTACAACAGAAGAACCGAGCGTCTCTCGCAAGACTGAGAGGTTAACAATCGGGTCAATTCGTCATCTAAACCAGTTAGTCGGAAGACCAGATACGATCGGCAAGATCGATAGTTCGTCTAATTGAATTATTTCTGATCGATCGTGCGCATGATAAGATCCGCTTTTCACCGTACGCATTTTAGAAATGAATAATAGTTAAATTTCAGAATATAAATGCAAATTTAAAAATAAATTGAAAATGACATTTTTAATATTAATTCAGCTCATCAAGGAAATTCCAATTTACATTATCTAGAGATTATTATTATTGAAATTACATAGGAAAATAAAAAGAGAGAGAGAGAGAGAGAGAAAAATCAATAAAAAGATGAAATCTTTTCTTTGATATACGCGTAATGGGGAGCATTCGTGCTTTCATCCTGGCGCTCTTACGTCGTTTTTTATTACTTTGTAATTTCAGGCTGTCGAGGTCAGAGAGCGAAGCGCGCAAAATACGTACGATAATGCGCATATATCGCACTTCCTCGCAGCGATGTCGCGTTACGTCGTGTTATATTTCAAATTCTTGCGTCGGCGGACTGTTATAATTGCAGTACGTAATCTCGCGATTGCGTAACGGTCTTTCTCTCTCTCATTCTCTTTCTTTCTTTTTGCGTTTTNTCGCGCTTGCAAGAATTTGCGCAAACAGTGATACCACGGCTACGCGCTTCCGGGATGACGAACGGTGATAAATCGCGATCGAGAGAGAGATCAAACCGCGCGGCTGTGATTATTTAAAATAACCACGATGAATGCTTGCACTTGCATAGACGCGATTCACGCGGTTTACTTAAACTTCCGTTCACGACTACGACTATGCTTTCATTGGAAGTCTTAAATATAGTCTTCGTGAATGAGTATTATGCCACGAAGCGGATTATAGTTAGAAACTCTCCTTCGCCCCTTCGAAGAAAGTACAGCGATCGTAAAAGTAATTGCAGCTTTCTGAAGAAGAAATAAAACAAGTTTTTAATTTAGAAGAGGATTCACCATCCTAATCCGCCATTACTATAAGCATACCGAAGCATATTGCACGTCTATTTCGAGCTGCAAGAAATTTCATCGAAATTTCTGCTGTCATCGCTCGTTATGTTCGCGTCTATCACGCTTTTAACGGAAAAAAGCATCTGCCATCAGCTTGACGGCTCCGTCAAAATTTTTATCTCTCCTCGGTTATAGGGTAATCCTCGGCTGAGTTCACTTTGCGAACACTACCGACCATTCCGAACGACTCTTCTTGAAAGCTCCAAGAATATAACCGCCAATTTTACTCGCGTGTGAAAATTCAAGTATGTTACATTTGCGATTCATAATTTTAAATTTGTTGAATTTATACGTTTTGTCTTTTAAAGTACAAAGTAACATTATGTTATTATTTCAAATTGAGAGTAATACATAATTAACAATAATACCGCTGCTACAGTATTTCATCATATGCAGAAAATATTATTTAAATAGTTGGACATACAAGAACTTTGCCATTTCCTCTAAAATTTCTAAACATTACGGACTTTTTTAAAAAATTCTATATGTCGACGAGAGCAAAATATCCGTTGCTTTGAAGAAACGAATATTTTCGTGACAGTTCTGTAGGTTTTCTTGTCGAAAACTCGCACGTTCGATTACGCACGCTTTTACTCGCAAAAGAGAACGGAGGGAAAACGTAGAAACCGAAAGCTTCTTTTAACGCCGTGTATCTTGGAGCTCGTCCAAAAGCTTTCCAGACAGTTGGGCGCATAACTCGACATCTCGCGAGAAGGTTATCGAAGAAGAGGCTCATCCCGCGGATCTGAGAATAATATTTACGGGTAGCTGAGATTAATGGCTAAGGTGGATGAAATCGCGCGTCAGTGTTGAGATTAAACGGAAGCTGCGGAAACCGCAATGCGAACGTTCGTCTTGGTTGGTCCCGTGACCTCAACATGAATTATCTGGAATCTTTTGCTTGCCAATTTCGACAAAAAATTTCAACGCAATTATAATTTTTAATTCGAGATAAATATACTATCGAGGTTGCCTAAATGCATTGTAAGTTTGAAATGAAATTTGGGTCAACATTGAGTGCAAACGGAACACGTGTTACTTTGCAGCCTCGTCCTTGGGAGGCCCCGATTATGTTGGCACTCAGCGTTATCAAACGTTGCGCAAAAGTTTTTGATTTATAACGGATCGGTGGTGCTTAGGGAGCAGATGTTCGACGGACGCAATAAATCTGGAGCGAACGATTACGAGCGAGCTTACGAGCCGCATGATGGAGATTGAATTAGAATAAATTGCGATGGGAAAAATATACGCGTGCATGTATATTACATAAATAATAATCTAATCAATGTAATGCAGATACAAAGGAAATCATTGTAATTAATCCTTTTCTTTAAAGGCAATTAATTTCATGCAAGTGATCCAAAGCTCAATTATAATAAAGTTGAATTAATCTCGCTCTATAAGCTTAATACATATAAATATATCTTTTTGAAGATTTCGAATCTCTTAACGATATCATGGAAATTTGTTTCTCGAATTTTA
Organism: Tetramorium alpestre; assembly: GCA_021460005.1. Classification (NCBI taxonomy): domain Eukaryota; kingdom Metazoa; phylum Arthropoda; class Insecta; order Hymenoptera; family Formicidae; genus Tetramorium; species Tetramorium alpestre. The sequence continues at coordinate 467,808 of JAJVSH010000033.1, read as the reverse complement.
TTTAATCATATACGATAAAAAGTTATATATATCGATATAAATTTATAAAGGTCGCGATGTATAAAAGCCTTTTCTTGTATCTCTCGCCAAGAGCATCGGAAAAGTATAAAAGTTCCTCTCACTAAAAATATTATAAGAGCTCGCGCGTTCTTCGAGCAATAAATCTAGCCAAAACACATATTGCGCCAATCGTGAATAGCGTTTACGAACAAATATATCATATCTGATAAATGTATCGTGTACACAGTTTTGACATAAATAAACGATCGTACTGGACTATATTCAGTCTCGATCCTCGTCTGGAAGCTTTTGCTCGATTAGGCGATATATCAGTTACTTGACTCTATCGGCGAATTTATGCTCGTTACATCTTTTTTCAAACATCTTTAACGTTGAGANGTATACAATTCTGTTTCNCTTATTTTTCATTTTTGCTTTTATATATATTTTTTTATATGATACAATAGACTTTTTTATAACAAATATATATATAATTACCAATAATTTTTAATTCATGTAAATTTTGGTAGAGTACGATCTTATAT